>CACVCL010028197.1:0-112572 GCA_902729485.2 Mus minutoides | reverse complement strand
CTGGGATTTGAACTTAGCACCTTTGGAAGAGCAGTCGGGTGCTCTTACCCGCTGAGCCATCTCACCAGCCCAGCAAGTATTTTTTAATCTGGGCGACTTGGCCCTCCTGCAGTGAGGACAGATTCTAGGATTTTTTTAGTTTCTTTTGCAATATAGAATATATCTACAACCTTAGGAAAGCAAAACCCAATTTAAAAACAATTTATCATCTTTAGAATCAATATAAAAAACACCACTGTCACATTACGAAGTTTGGCCGCCAATTTACGAACGCATGACAGTGCAAATTTTAATGCTTCACTAAAGAGACTTAGTTTTATATCTCATCTCTATACGTCTACTTTCTAGAATAAGAAATACATAAAATATTATATCAATTAGAAGCATTTTTGAGGCACAGTTTTCTTGGCTTGTTTGTACCACGTGCTTGAAATGATTCCAGCACTAGTTACGCATTTAGAAGTATCCTAGAGGCCTGGCTTTCTGTGCTGCTCCATGCCACATGTTGCTATTAAGAGCGACTCTAAGGCTGAGTAACCAATTTAAAGCCAACTTTCTTGTAACAAATGTTATACCCTTTCGATCATAGCCATTAATTTATAAGTCATTACTCTATGACAAGAAACATGAACTGACACGTGGACATTAACACGTGGATAGAGTGGTGCACTGAACACAGACAACACAAAGACAGCAGAGCACCTCTTCCACAGAGGGCCTGAGAGAGCAGACAGGGTGTCCCCTGGTCTCTCTCAGTCCCTGGGAGAGAACCTCTTCCACAGAGGGCCTGAGAGAGCAGACAGGGCGTCCCCTGGTCTCTCTCAGTCCCTGGGAGAGCTCCAAAAATCCATTTTGCTTCTCTCTTGATCTCTCTCTTATTTTTATTTTATCCATTTCTTGAACTTGACTATTTTTATTCCATTCTCTCCCCTGATGCAGTTTTAGAAGACTGTGGACAAATGCCTATTTTGAACTTTTCTAGTCCCATTCTTCACTGACAACCTAAGTGAACTGAGTACAGGGTCAGTCCAATGCACTATGGAACATCCCAGCTGGAAGTAGGATCTGGGTGGGGCATGGCAGATGGGTAGCAGGATTCCGAGGAAGCACAGAGGCATTTTGCAGGACAAAAGAAGCCAGCCTTAGCTGGAGAGTCATGCTGCATGTGTCCTGCCTCAGTGGCAAGTCTGCTCTCATCCTGGAGCAGGCTGGGGAAGGAGGCTACAGCTTCCATGTATTGGACACTTACCTGTGTCTGGTGTGTGCTGCTGGGAACTGGTACATGTGCTTTCTGACCAAGTTGGCTACCAAGGTGTAGCTGGCAGCCTTTGTTTCTGAGACAAAAACCTTATAGCACAGATTCTGGTTGGCCAGCTTGGTCTGACAGGGGCTGGGTCTGACACCACCTCTGTCTGCAGGGCTGACCTCAGACTTCCATAGTGCCCTTCAGATCTGTCCATTCTCAGAGCCATCACTGTGCCTGTCCCCACTATGAATGAAACCTGAAGCCCATGAGTCAGTCCACTGTCAACGTCTGCCTGCAATTTGTTGGGTGGTATCCCTCTCAGAAAGAAAGCCTAGCATCTGGCCCCAGCTGATGGGGAATTATTATCACATCACCTAGTGTCCCCCTGTGTACCTCTGTTACCCACCCATGGTCACTGCTAAGGCCTTGAATAGGTCTCTTATAAAGATCAGCTAAATAGGAAAAAGAAAAGAAAAGCCTCGATTTGCCTTCCTACTTCCATATTTGTGTCGTGATAAAACACACCTTGGCCAAGAGCAAGCATAGAGATGAAAAGGCGCATTCAGCTTACTATATGATCTGAGGTTATAGACCATGACTGTGGGAAGTCAAGGCAGAAACTCTAACAGTGAGTGCAGTCACAGCCATGGTCAAGAGAGCACTGCCTGCTCGCTCGCTTCTGCTCTCTTACACAGTTCAGGACCCAGTCATGAAATGGTGCTTCCCACATTCAGGGTGGGTCTTCTCACATCAACACTCAATTGATACCGTCCTCCACAGACAGCCTGAACTGGACAATTTCTCATTAAGATTCTCCTCCCTGGAGACTCTAGACTGTGTCAAATTGAAAGCTTAAACTAACCAGCACAAACCATTGTGATGAATTATAATCTTGGTTGCCAACTTGAGAGCATCTGGAGCCAACTCTCACCCTCCATGTAGCCACATCTCTGGCGGCAGTCAAGAGGAAGGAAGGAAGGAGGGAAGGAACGAAAGAAGGAAGGAAGGAAGGAAGGAAGGAAGGGAGGGAAGAAGGAGGAAACTGCTCTTTGCCTGCTTGCCCTCTGTTCTCCATTGCAAATCCATCTATTCTGCTGCTGCAGCTTTCCTCCGCTGACATAAGAACCAACTTCTTCAGAACTCCAGTGTTGACTGAAGACCAGAAGCCCTCTATTGTGAAGCAGAGTGAAGACCAGAAGCTCTCCAGTGTGAAGCAGAGTCTCAGGTAGCTTCATCCAGGTATTGTATGATAGCATGAGGGGCACAGCCAACCTACAGGGACTTTCTACCAATGATCTTCTTTTGGTTTTGATGAGAACGTCACGTGGGTCTCGTCCTAGTTTGTCTACCAGCACGTGCAGGGTTCCCCTCCCCCCACCATCGTTTTCAAAGGTCTTCTTCCCTTATCTTGGGTGTATGGCATTTGGTTGCTGTGCTTTGGCATAGATCACTAATGCTGGGCTGTGACAACCCAGATTCCACTCTGTCTCCAGAATCCAGGACAATGACTCACCTTGTGGACAGAAGACACCGTGGCAGCAGACTCAAGTAAACGGTGACTTGGCTTGAGGTTTTAGGCTGGAGCAGCTCCATGTACAGTGGTTATCCCGATCTGAGCAGAGAGTCGGGGCTCACTGAAAGGGGTAAAGAAAACAGAGACTGAACATGTGAGTCATTTAAAGATTACTGTAGGGTGAGGGCAGAGGGGTCTCTGAGTAACTGGACTCTACTATCATGTTTTTATGGGTGGAAAACTGCTTGCTTCTAGCTTCACTGTGGTGACACGGTACCCAGCGCCTGCATGTAGTACAAGGGCTGAGACGAAGGGCAGTGAGCCCAGATCTTCCATAGGCTGAGAAAAGGCATAGGGTTTTAGCATTCCCTTCTTACTGTTGGAGCTTTGGTGGGAGACCTCCAAGCTGCTTACACTTGACAAATTGGATTTGAACTCTCTTTGCAAGTCAAGAGCAAAGACCACTTTGCGTGTTTGCTAGCACATCACCTACCCACTCTTTCAGAAGATAGCTTTGGGCCTCATTTGAAGTATTTTCCAACTGAACAGGAGAGGCAATTTCCTTCCAGAAGTTACTATGTGCACTTCAGTGCCTTGCCAGGGCTGGCAAAGGAGACAGAATTAATTCACAATAAAGCTTTCTGGGAAATAACACTAAGGGGCAAAGATCACAGGAGGCCATAAGAGTCACTTCCTGCTGAGTTATTTATTGGAACCATTACTTGACTGAACCCCTGACATTTTCATATTCTGCAAATGATCTCCTTCTAGCCCTTAGGCTTCGTCTTCTGAGAGCCGTACAAGTAAGGTCTCAGACAACATGCTCTATTAAAACACTTCGACACAAATACATTTAAAAAATTGATGGATCTTTGCAATATATTGGGATTAAGATACATTTTTCAAGACATTCCTAAAGATATTTTTTTTCCCCACGGCTCTTCCCCCCGAGGCAGCCCTGCCCCCCGGATCTATAACAGTCTTTCAGAGAGTGTGTCCTCTGTAATGCTTGCAAGCTCCAAATCACAGGCAGGTTGTTAAAAACTGTGCCCCGAGGCCTCTCTCAGCCCGTTAAGACTTATACATGTTTTGTTTGGTTGGGAGGAATAAAGCAATTAAATCGGAAGGGTTCTGTTTATGTGGGAGACAGCATAACATCCCTGGTGCTGCCTCGGAGGACAGAGAAAAGATCGGATACAGAAAACACACAGAGACACAGGGAAAGGGGAGCAAGTCTTCCTGAGCCCTCTCTGGTTCCTGGGCTTCACCCTCCCCAGAGTCAGGTGCAGGGCAGGCGGGAAGAAGGCTCAGTAGATGGGCTTCAGCAGCCCCAGGCAGAAGAAAGTCTGAGGCAGTGGAACGGGGCTGTTAGGCGTTTCAGAGAGAAATAGAGGTCCATTTCAGATGTTTGAACTTAATGAAACTCTGATGGTAACAGTGGCAGTTGGCAGTGCATGATGGGCCACCGGGGACACTCCAGGAGAGCTGTGTTCCTGCACGGCTTCGGGCTTCTCAGGCTGGAAGAATTTGTTTTGACTAATGGTCTTGTCTACAGAAACCATACACCAGCTCCCTCTGACAAGCCTGGGGAACATCTTCCGCTGGCCGCCCCTGTGTCGTTCTCCCAGGAACACCGGAAGCTCCCTGGCTCCAGCTTGCCAGCCCATTCCTCACCCCCACCACAGCTTGTCTTACACTAGCCAAGGCAACGATCCAGGCAGGGCAGCCAGAGCGAGCCACAGAAATTTATCTCCAAAGCCTCAGATGACTGCGCTTTGGCAGAGAACGAGTGATTTGAATTATTACTGCATTTTCAAGGTTTTTTTGTTGCCGCGCTGAGATGATCTGCCTGTTGTAACATTGCAGGAGTCTCTGTTGCAACAGGTCTAAATTAGAGCCTTGATGGTGCTTCCCATGATTCATTATCTCTCCACCTGCTTACCCATGGCCCGTGGCTCCTCTCTGTGTGTCTGTGTGCACCTGTGTATCTGTGCCTGCCCCTCATTCTTCCCGAGCTATCCACCTGGTTTTCCGGATACAGGGTCCTTCATTGGCCTAGTCCTCTCCTATCAGGTTGAGATGGCTGGTTAGCTGAGGGATCCTCATGTCTCTGCCTTCCCAACCCCAGATCACAAGCAGAAGACACTACACAGGCTGTTTATATAGGTTCCAGGAACCAATCGGGTCCTCATGTCCATGTGGCAAACACTTCATGAACTGTGTTGTCTCTCCAGGACCCTGCAAATCCTCTTCCTTGTTCTGCATTTTCCTCTAAGTTCCTAGTAATGGCTCCTCCTGCTGCCAGCCCTCACCCCACCAGGAAGCTGCTCAGGCTTACAGGCTGCCCCCCCACCCCGTTCATATGCAGAAGCTCTGTTCTTCTAACCCCTGTGGGACTGCATTTGACACATGGCTTTGAGGAGGTGCCCTAGTGTCAACCTTAGGCATCTGACAGAAGATTCTTGGCTGAAGGATTCCCTAGATCAGAACTGCTTGTGGCGTGTCTGTGGGAGACTGTCTTAATTATTCCTTGGCAGGGGAGGGCCCAGCTCACCATGGGTAGTAACATCCCTAGACCATCCCTAGGGTGGTCCTTAGTTGTTCAAGAAAGCTAGCCAAGCATGAGTATGTGAAACCCAGGGGCAACCTTCCTTTGTGGTTTTTGCTTAAGTTTGTGCCCTAACTCCCCTCAATGATAGACTGTCACCCAGAAGTGAATAAATAAATATATGTCCTCTTTGGTCTTGCTGCTCTAACACAGAGTAAAGCTAGATCAGAAGCGATGAGTCTAAGTGAGTTTAGCACGGCAGAGATCTCTCTTTCCAGAAGCTTACAGAGAAGAAAGACTCGTGAAGACACACTGGGAAGGTAGTCATCTGCAACTCTGAAGGAAGGGACCTCTCCAAACCCAAACACGCTGCCTCCGTATGTAATGTTACCTGAGCAGACAGAACCGTGAGAAGATAAATGTTGGTGGTTTAAGTATTTTGTTATATCAGAGTGATTCTGTTAACACCCTAGGGTTTTGTTATGGTAAGGAGGATGGGATTTTCAGATTCTAGGCTTCTTGAAGGAATGAATTCAGTCAGGAGAAAGAAGCAACTTTGAGTGTCATTTGTCAGGAGCTAACACCTTGGGGACAGGTTGAGCTCCGTTTTATTTATCAAAGCAAATACTCCAGAAAGGGATTGGCATGGGCTGCCCATGAAAAGGATCTGCCCAGTGGAATTTGAGAAAAGAGTTTTGTGACTATTTCTGAGGCAGACAGAACAATCATGGCATAAAGGGACCCTTCCCTCCCTAAGCCACAGTGAACTGATTTCTTCTTTAAAGTAGTTCTTTCCATGATCTCTGTCAGAGCTTTGGAGGGCACAGACACTCTGTTATTGCACACGTGTGGGGGCAAATGTCCTGGTGCTTAGAGACAGAATGACATTACTGCTGCTTCTAAGAAGGTTAACCACAGGTGGTCACAGCCACCAACATCACATTGCAGGTTGTCCTGGCTGTCCCTGTTCAACCCCTTACCTGCCTGGCGTCCATTTGCTCCTTATGTATTTCATCATAGCCCCTAATTCCTCCTTTGAGTCCGTGACTCTCAGCTGTCAAATCAGGTCTCAGCACATATAGGAATTTCTTTCATCTCTGGTGCTCCCTTCCCTGTCCCCAATAGCTCCACAGGGCAAAGTTTCTGAGAAATAACTATTTACCAACAGTACTTTAAGGGGGCAGTATGATATCTCAGGTGACAAGGCCCTTGTGGTGCAAGCAAAAGGGCTGGCACCCACGTGACATTCCCAGCACCCAAGTGACATCCCCAGCACCCATGTGAGGTCCCCAGCACCCATGTGAGGTCCCCAGCACCCATGTGAGGTCCCCAGCACCCATGTGAGGTCCCCAGCACCCATGTGAGGTTCCCAGCACCCATGTGACATCCCCAGTACCCATGTGACATCCCCAGCACCCATGTGAGGTCCCCAGCACCCACGTGAATTCCCCAGCACCCACGTGAAATCCCCAGTACCCATGTGAGGTCTCCAGTACCCATGTGACATCCCCAGCACCCACGTGACATCCCCAGCACCCATGTGAGGTTCCCAGCACCCATGTGACATCCCCAGTACCCATGTGACATCCCCAGCACCCATGTGACATCCCCAGCACCCATGTGAGGTTCCCAGCACCCATGTGACATCCCCAGTACCCATGTGACATCCCCAGCATCCATGTGACATCCCCAGCACCCATGTGACATCCCCAGCATCCATGTGACACCCCCAGCATAGGACCCCCAGCATCCACAGAAGCACTTAGTGTCATGGTAGCCTGACTGTAATCCTAGCGTTTAGGATATGGAGACAGCATACCTGGAGCAAGGTAGCTTACAAGACTAGCCAAACTGGCAAGCTCTGAATTAAAGTGAGAGGTTCTGCCTTATATGTGGGGTAGATAGCAACTGAAGAAGATACTAAATACTAATCTGGTTAACACACACACACACACACACACACACACACACACACACGAACATGAGTATACACACACACAGGAACACACACACAGAAACATACACAGGAACATACATGCAGACACACACAGAGAAACACACATACCACACATATAGGAACACACATAGAGATACACACAGGAACACAGATGCAGACACACACAGGAATATACATATAGACACACACAAGAGCACACACAGGAACACTCATGCACACACACACATGCAAACACACAAGGCACAAGTACATACACAAAAAGCACTTGGAAGACGTTGTTGAACAGTATAGATGTTTTTAATATCAAAGTCTTCCTGGGTCTGTGAGAGCTTGTTCAATACCAAAAGCCCTGCATGTGACCTTCCTGGATCTTCTGAGAAAGTGTGCAGGAAGGCAGCCGCAGGGCTCTCGGGAGAGTTGTCTTGTCTTGGAGCAAAAGCTGGAGCAGAGGGAACCTAACTCTTGGTTTCCTGTGTGGGGAGGGCACTTTGAGGATCTGATCCATAAATAATAGACAAAGAACTGAGACAAAGGAGTGGAGAACTGAGAAGGAAGCAGAGGAAGCAGAGAAGAGGAAGCAAGGGCGCGTGAGCAACAGCATTGTTGGAAGAGAGCAGCTGGACGCCAGGGTGAGACGGAGGCATCTTGGTAGGGAGGGGAGGTCCAACCCCGGCTACAGGTGGATCTGTGTGTATTTATACTACAGTTAGACACCGGGGACATCAGACTGGGAGTCAACCTTTGTATAGCTCTGTGGGGTCAGTGAGGGGCCAGGCCAGTGACCTCAGCTCTGTCTTCACTGTGGGCTTGCTTGTTCAAAGTGCTGAAGGGTTTGTGGAATCCATGCCCAGAGCCAGGCTCAAAGGGACCCAGAAGCAGAGTGAGAGCGGCACATTGCCTGTGAGCAGAAAACACGGGCTGCCCTGACAGGACCGGAGCCACACTCACGGCTGCCAAACGGATGGTTAGGATTTAGCAGCTGCATGCCCACCCACCACAATGTCACTGTCCCCCTAGCTGGCCTTTCTGGAGAGACAGTGGTGGAGCTCAAGGGGCTGAGAGCTCTACAGGGGTCCTGATGCCACCAGCCATGATATCAAAGTGACCCGACATGGGCTTGCAGACTTCCAAACCAGGAGGAGGTATTGGGAGAGGCTGCGTCTATGTCCACCCCCCTCCCCCCCATTCCCATTAAAAGACGAAGCAACATTGATCCCTTTTCTAGTTGTCTTTCTAGGCTCTGCCCATGACGGGTAGTTTTTGTTTGTTTGTTTGTTTTTTAATTAACTTGACACAAGCCACAGTTATCTAGAACAAGAGACCCTCTATTGAGAAAAAGCCTCCACTGGATTGGCCTGTGGGTAAATGAATAGGGTGTTATTTATTCCTGATGGATGGCTGATGTGTGAAGGCCCAGCCAGTGTGTGTGGTGCCAGCCCAGGGCAGGCAGTCCTGGGTTATATAAGAAGGTGGCTGAGTAAACCAGGGGGAACAAGCCAGTAAGTAGTGTTCATCCATGACCTCTGCATCAGCTCCTGCCTCCATGTTCCTGCCTTGAGTTCCCTCCATGAAAGCCTGTGACATGCATACTAAATAAACCCTTTGCTCTTCAAGTTGGTGTTAGTTGTTCTATCACAGTGATAGAAACCAAACTGGGACACTACCCACCTCTCTAAATCCTCTGTGCCACTTTCACAGATGGTGTCTTAGTTAGGGTTTTACTCCTGTGAACAGACACATTGACCAAGGCAAGTCTAACAAAGGACAACATTTAATTGGAGCTGGCTTACAGGTTCAGAGGTTCAGTCCAGTATCATCAAGGCAGGAACATGGAAGCATCCAGGCAGGCATGATGCAGGCAGAGCTGAGAGTTCTACATCTTCATCTGAAGGCTGCTAGCAGAACATTGACTTCTAGGAAGCTAGGAGTAGGGTCTTAAAGCCCTCACCCACAGTGACACACCTACTTCAACAAGACCATACCTCTATGACTGCAGGGATAATCAGTGGGGACCCAGGGCTGGAGAGAGAGAGAGAGAGTAGGAGGGACAAGAGACACGAAGAATGAGAGCAAGTCAATCATACTGATCAAGCTTCGAAAACTTTATTCAGGAGTGGCAATATATGCATAAGCAAGAGGAGGCTCCAAGGGAGGGGGGAAGAGCCCACGGGCTCTCTGAAGGTCAGGTGGCAATCTTCAGCTCCTGGAACCAACGGTCACAGTGTCCTCTATTCCTATAAACATTCTTACTGTTATGACCAGGAATGTTCTCTCAGGATTGTTTATGTAAGCTAGAAAATATCCACAAGGCCATGGCTAAGGCCATGGCTCCCAGCACCTCTAAATAGTGCTACTCCCTGGGTCAAACGTATTCAAACCATCACAGATCCAGGAGATAAAATATAAACCTGTCCAGTGTGTTGGCAAGGCTTGAGAGACAACATTCAAGCTATTTAACTGTGGTTCCCTTTTAAAACTGGGACTTGAATTAGGAGGTGGAACCAGCTGGACAATTCCATCAGGAAGAATAGTATTCACTTCATTCAGGACCTTTCATCCTTCTGTGAGTGGGACAGGAAGAAAGATAAGGTCAAGCAACTGCTTCTCGAATCTGAATCCCCACAAAGACTGAAAAGAGAAGCAGGCAGGTGCTGGACAGCCACAGACCTGGTGCTCAGGGAGAGCAGGAGCCACTCCAAGAGGCACAGAGGACACAGGTGCTCTGGTGAATGGAGCGCAGCTCAGCTGAGCCAAACCTGAGGTCCCAGGCAGGAGTTGGAGTGGCTCCCCAAGGGGACTGCAGGACACCTTACTGCTGGGCTAACTGATAATGGTAATTGTGAAAGGTCATGTGGGAAGAGTGAGAGACAGGAGAGACTCACATTTAAAGGGCTCTCAGTGAGCAGTGCCCACTAGGAGAAGGATGGCCAGGACAGCAAGCAGCAGATTCACAAGAAAGGAGCAAGGTCAGAGTGGGGCTTAATGGGGATTTCACTTGGCCTTGGTCTTAGATGAATTAATTAAAATCAACATCAGGTTGTGCCTGAAAGCTGGGGCAGGCGAGCAGCAGCTAATTGCTACAGCAGCTGAATTAGCGTCGATCAAAGAAATCCCCAGAATTCTTCACACAGAATAGATGGGCATGAAATTCTACCCTTTGGTGCATCTGAATGCAGAGTTAAATTAAGTCTGGTTAATTAAATTAAATGGAGTTAACCCATATGCTTGATTCTGTCATATTAACATTTATCAGAACCTGGTCATGAAAGCATGGACTTAAGGCTTGGCTGGCTCAGGGTAGCCCTCCTCCAGGAAGTGTTAGCCCACGGGACTCCTCAGCTGCTCACACCACTGTCTACTGTGCTGGGACAGTCTGGGAGATAGGGGGTGGAGGGGAGAGAGGAGAGGAGAAGAGAGAGGGAGAGAGAGACAGAGACAGAGTGAGGAGAAAGAGAAGAGAAGCAAGGAAAGGAGAGGAGAGAAAGAGAGAGGAGAGGGGGAGACGCAAAGAGAGAGAATAAAGGAGAGGAGAGAGAGGGGAGACAGAGGAGAGGAGAGGAGAGGAGAGGAGAGGAGAGGAGAGGAGGAGGAGGAGGAGGAGGAGGAGGAGGAGGAGGAGGAAGAGGAGAGAGAGACAGAGAGAGAGAGAGAGAGAGAGGAGAGACAGACAGACAGACAGACAGGCTGACCTTGCTGCTCCCACTGCACCCTTGGGAATGGAGGTGGGGACCGAGAGTGGCAAGGCATTGGTGAGAGAGCCGTGATGAGAAGTGTACCCCAGGGGTCTGGAGTGAGACAGACCAAATCTCTGAGTGCAGGTCAGGGGTCTGTGTTTGTGAGCTCATTGTGTAGGAGGAGCCTGGGGAGCACGATGGATCTCAGCTTAGAGGCGGCTTCACTGGCTGGGACCCACTTCCTTTGATTTTGTTTCCACCGAGGTTTAGCTTTCCCCTGAGGGTGAGGAGTGGTCAAGGCCAGAGCTCACCGAGGGCTTGTGTGGTCCAAAGGTTTCAACCACAGAGTGAACCTTAGTAGTTCTGTCTTTGGCTCTTCAGTTCCTCTAATTGTTATTAACCCAATGACTGGATATCTCAACCCAAGAGAAACAATCATCTTGACGATATTGATTATTCAGCCCAGGAGCATTTCTTGAAATCTGAAATTAATTTGTGCCCTCTGGTTCCATGTGTAGTTCCCAGTGGAGAGGCGCCCAGATCTTTTACTGGGGTTTTCCAGACATTTGATGATCAATGCAATTAGAAACGTACTGTCTTTAAATATCACTTTCCTATTTCCACTGATGATATATGGTCACAGAAGTTGGCTTTATGTGTTGGTTTATATTTCGCAACCTCATTTACTATCTCCAGTAGACTCCATGAGCCGTTTGTAATTTTCAGGATCATATTTCCCGTCAGTCAGCAAGGACAGATACGATTTGTCTTTCCTTAATTTTATGACTTAATTGTTTTGTGCTAGCGCAGACCTTCACTGCAGTGTGAACTGGAGCTGAAGAGAACAAAGCCATGTTCCTGTAGAAAAGCATTGCCTCGAGTAAGGCATGAAATGGGTTTTATAAATGCCCTTCACCAGACTTCGAGATTTCTCTTGTAGAACAACCCATCTTTTTTTGCCAAAAGTTTTTATAACGTATTTCTGGCTTTGTTTTGTCATATGTTTTGAATTTTTATGATGATCATGTGCTATGTGTATGGTTTTGTTAAGGTGGTGAGTTGCTCTGGTTTCCAATGCTGAGACGGCCAGGATTTCTGGGTAAGCCTTTTAGTACATAATGTACTTTACATATTCTCATATTTGACTTTTCTTTTCTTTGTTTTTTTGAGTTGGGGGGATTACCTTGAACTTCTGATCTCCCTGCCTCTGATTACTGACTGCTCATATTTCAGGCACAAGCCACTTCCTATGACTTATGTGGTGCTGGGGCTAGAACCTGGTGGTAATGAGAGACAGGCACTCAACACATTACCTGCAAGTCCAGCCCCAGGCATACTTGACTTTTTTAAAAACCATGTGTCTGCAGTTACACTATGGCAGACTCTGGCCGATGGTTGAGTTTGATTTTCATGTTTTAGCGCTGGCCTTATGCAAACAAGTGGCAGGTGTTACTTCTTCCCCTTTCTGTGTCAGAGAATGTAACTGCTCTCTTTAAATACTGGACAGCATGCATACTGCAGCCTTCTGTCATGTGTGTGACTGTATGAACACTCATTCTGGGGCAGGAACTCAAGTCAGGAGCCTGAATGTAGGAACCTGGAGTAGAAACCATGAGTCAGCACGCTTAGTGGCTCCCTGTCCTGCATCTGGTCTTTGCTACACACACACACACACACACACACACACACACACACACACACACACATATATATATTTATATCCTAAGTCCACTTTCCTAGGGGTGGGGCTACCTACATCAGCCACCAAAAATAATTCCTCACGAACAGCCACAGGTCAGTTTGATCAGAGCTAATAAGACTCCTCCAGCACAGATTCTGGGCTATGTCAAGTTGACAGCAGGAATTAACCAGGATACTGTGACACTTGGTTGTCAGAGAAAGCTTGCCATTTGTCTGAGAAGATGGATAGTATCTTCTGCTATTCTTTCACGGTGTCTAAAATCTGTTGAAACATCCTTCTCCAACTAGAGAGATGGCTCAGTGGTCAGAGCATGCTCTCCCTCCAAAGGACCCAGGGTTGGTTCCCAGCACCCATATGGGGTGAGTCACAATTGTCTGCAATGCCAGGTCCAGAGGATCTGACACCCCCTTCTGATCTTCATAGGGACACACACACACACACACACACACACACACAAATAAATCTACCCTGAGTTCATCTTGGGATTTTATTTCTCTCTGCCATTGCTAGGGCGTTGCCAGTCTCTATTAATCCTTCTAAACACTCATAATTTCTCCTCTACTTTTACCTGGTTTCTTTATTTCCTTTTTGACTATCACATGCTTAAAATCTACCCCTTTTATTTTATATCTATTAGTTAACATTGTTCTCTTCCTGGCTAATTAAGTCGGAAGTGTAGCCCTTGGCTTTAAAGTCTCCTCTAAAAGCGTATTAAGTGAACAGCTCTACACAGGGACAATTATCCCTGCTGCTTCTGCAGTGTCCTGCAACTTGGATATTTTGTCCTTTTTAATTATATTCAGTTGATTTAGTTTTTTCTCTCCCCTATGATTTATTCTTTGATGTGTGCATTCATTTGGAGATATTCTGCTTAATTTCTAACTACTTTAGGACATTTCAGCAGGCATCTTGTTTTCTTAGCTCTTACCGTTTTCATCCTCTATATTTCAGTTCTTGGAATGGATGGAGCCTTGCATTTATGGCCTATCGCTGCCGCTCTGTGTTGCTGAATGTTGACAGAGAACACTGAACAAATGTTTATCTCCATGTAGATTTATGTTTTGGTTGTTCTGGCATCGTTGGGATGTGTTAACAACTGCACTCTCACCTCAATATCAATATTTGTTTTCTCAATTTTACTTTCACACAGTTTTACAGATTATCCTCTCCTAAGGAGTTGGTTCCTAGAGATGTCTCGGGATGTCCTTCATGAACTCCACTACTACCACCTGTGTGCAACCATGTTTCCTGATTATTGTAATTTTATGTTCATGTTTGCCTGTCACATCTGTCTCTATACATTAAATTTTGATCCCAGTGTCCATATGTAAGCAATATTTCTAGAAAACTACACAGTTGAGTCTTGAGTTTTTCCCACTGAAATCTGATGGCCTCTGCCCTTATGTGAGATGTTTAATCTATTCATTTTCCACGCTGTCACCGACATAGCTCATTTAAGCCACCATTTCCCCTCATTTACTCCTTATTTCTCTCTCCAACATTCTCCATCTGCTTTTGGTTTAAGGGACTATTTTTGTAGTATTCTATTTTATGACCTCTATTTAAGCTATCTATTTTAATCTTAATTTAAGGGGGCTACTTCAGCACTGTAATATTTATTCTTAAATGACTGAGACAGCCCCAAATGGTAATTTTACCTCTCAGTGAACATGTAGATGTTCTAAGCCTCTATAACTCTATTCATTTACCCACAATCATTTGTGCCTTCTGTATCACATTTTGTGTGTGTGTGTGTGTGAGAGAGAGAGAGAGAGAGAGAGAGAGAGAGAGAGACCAACATGACAGACTTTTCCATTTGTTCTGCAAGCACAAGGGGCCTGCCACCCTCACAACCCTGAGGATTGCAGCTTAGCATCTTGGTGGAAACAGTTTATCTTAAATTCTTTCAACTTTTCAGTCTAACAAAGCTTAATGGTTTCAGCTCTCTAGAGGCCCCGGGCTGTCTGTAAAGCTGTCCCTTGGCTAAGGCTTCCATGGCTCCCACTAAGAAGCACCTGAATCCGGGGAGTTTGTGTTCGTCCTTTCTCCCCGATGCATAATTTCCCTATGGTCTCAGTGGTAGAGTTGAGTATATGTCCCCTAGTAATTTTGTTTCTGTTAGTTTTGTTGAGAATTCTCCCTTTGCAGTTCAATGCTTCCCTTTAGTTACTTAGTATTTTGCAACTGTGTTTCGGGCTGTTCCTTACACTCCTCTCCTTCTGGGACTCCAGTTACACTGACATTAGAAGTCTGTTACTGACTCTTCAGTGTGTCCAGCTGTGCTGGTCACTTTTCACACCTCCCTGTTTCAGTAGAAGGATTTCTGACAGCCATCTTCAAGATCACCAGTCCATTCTTCTGAACACAGAGACTATTCTTAATGGACAGATAATCCTCAAACCTTCTGAATAAAATGTTAAGTTTTCATGTAATGTTATTTGGTTATTGCATATCCAGTTTTTAAGGACTTCAGCATTCTAGAACTGTTTCTACTTATTCATTCTTAGCACACTCACCAAAGCTGTGTTAGAGCTGCTGCATGCTTGCTTAATATGTAGACTTTCTGTGTATTTGCTCTAAAACATTACTTTCATGGTGGTATCTTTTCCTCCTCGGTGTGTCTCATAATTTTTACTATCATTATATGTGTGATATGTAAAAGAATTGCAGATATTGTTTAAATACTATTATGCCCCGGATAGATTGTTTGCTGTACATCACTCAGGAAGCATGAGTTAGAGATGGCTCTGTTCTAGAAGTAGGCCTGATGGACAGGGAGATGGTTTCCTCTGTGGAATACTGGTTACATAACGTGAAGAGGCCAGCACCCATGTATCTCAGCACTGAGTAGGCAGAAGCAAGAGGATCCCAGGGACCTCTTCAGCTCGTCAGTGTAAACAAATCAGTGAGATCCAGGTTCCCCACCATACCTTGTCTCAAAAAAAAAAAAAAAAAAAAAAAAAAAAAAAAACAACTATGAAACTGGTGCAATGGCTCAGCAGACAGGTATTTGTTGCTAAGGCTGATGATGATTTTGATTCTCAGCTCCCACACAGTGGAAAGAAAGAACCAACTCTTGGAAGCTTTCCTCTGACCCCATAAGTATGCTTGGTATAAACCCATCTACCCACCCACCCACTCATACCCACTCACACCTCCCCCCCACATCCAATCACTCACCCACCCACCCACACCACACACAAGACTCACAACACTCACTTACACCCACTCTCATCCCCTCACACTCACTCACCCACTCACACCCACTCACACCCACACATACACACCCACCCACTCACCTACCCCCACACAATTCACATACTCATACACACCTACCCACACACATACACACATAACACACTCACACACACACTCTCACACATCTATTCACACACATACATATATACATACCCCAACCCCCACATACACACACTCACACACATATACACACTTACCCCCCACACACATACACACACTCACACACACATACATACTCACACACTCATACACACTTACAGACACATATACTCTCATACCTCTGTTCACACTTACATAGACACACAATACACAATATATTTACACATATACACCCACCCACACACATACACATACTCACACATACCTACCTCCCCATACTCAAACATACATACACACACATACACTCACACCCCACACACACATACACACACTCATACACACTCTCACACATCTATTCACACCCCACCCCTACACCTTCCCCACACATACACACTACCATACACACTACCATACACACATACACATACACTTACATGCATACATACACATACTTTTACATATCTATTCACATACATACATACACACCCATAGACACACTTACCCCCTACACACATATACAAACTCACACACACATTCTCATACATCTATTCCCACACACCTCTACACACTCATATACACACATGCCCAAGCACACACACTCATACATATACACTCACAATCTATTCAAGCACACATACCACACACACTCACACACACATATACACACACATGCTTGCTCATCTACCCACACAAAAATAAACAAATGACTAATTAGTAGAGACACTGAAGGAGACTCTGCTGACTTCTGGCCTCCACATTTGTGTATACAAGCACACACATAACTTAAATTTACAATTTAATAGAAATAAGTCTGGGCTTTGGGGGAATTCAAATAGAGGGGTCAGAACACTTGGGTTTCTTTGTTTCCACCTCTGCCTTGAGCATGTGACATTCCTGGCCACGCTCCATATCCACAGTCACAGCCTCACAGCTTTCTACACCCTTGTGATAACAGATGTCCATTATCTCTGTTGTTACTGTCATTGTGATGATCACGCCAGCTGCTCGCATGGTGTGCAGAAACTCACCTGCAGCCTGAACACTTAACGGCTTGTGCTGCTTCGGGGAATGGTGGAGGCTGTGGACACCTGTGGGCATGGAGAACTGTGTTCTTTCCCATTGTGACCATACAATGTAGGGGCCCTTGGATACTAGCTGATTTCCATATGGGCTTTTGAGAGTGCACACCTCTTTAGGGAGTGGATCTTGTTGCTCTTGATTTCAAATTCAATCTGAGGCCAGCTGCAGGTCTGTCTAAAAAGAGCCCAGCAGCAGAACAGCACAGGCTTCCGTGTAGCCAGAGAACAGATGCTGAGGGGGAGCACTTGCACGTGAATGTTAAGAAGCAGGCTGGCTGCTATTGAGTGAGAGCCAAAAGGAGGAAGCAAGGAGAACCTTGTCTGACCATGGAGGCTGGCAGGTGGAAGGGTCAGAAGACAGCACTTCTGGGGAGTTAGGGGAGTGTCTAGATTTAGGAACTGCAGAAGGCCATATAACCTCGAAAAGATGGGAGAGCAGAAGAAGCGATAGCAGGGTGTGGGTGGATAAATAGGAAGAGCCTTGCTGTTACCCAGATGCCTAATCTCCACATCTGAACCTCAAGCCCTTGTAGTTCTGCTTTTGGCATTCATAAATCTTTGTCCTGATTAAACCAGTTTGGGTTCTTCATTTTGTAACAAAGTATTTTAACTTTAAACCGGGACATTTCTGGTCAGTAGCTGTATTTTAAACCTATTTTTGTACCTATTTCAACTGAAAGCTAGCCTGCAACCCACGGTCCAGATCCAGCTATCATCTGCATCTGCCCAGGCCTGGATGGAGAATAAGAATGCCCAACACGATTCGCAGGAAAAGAATAAAGGGTGAACATTGAAGAGTGACATATGGAAATGCTCAGAAATTCAAACCTCCTTTTGGAGGCTGGTCATGCTTTCTGGTGTTGTCTATAGCTCCTGGAGGCTAAAGTGGGAGGGAGCAGGGAAGCTGGCTGCACTGTCATTGATAGCATCAGAGCTACTTCCTGTCTGGCCCCTCACAGACCCTGAGCACAGGTGTTGGGAGCGGGGGTCACTATGTTGTAGGATTAACCCTCAAACCCAAACTCTTCTGTCTTTATCTCCTCCTTTCCTCTCATCATTTGAACACCGGCTTTGCCAGGCTCTGTAGCAGTCACTAGGACTAGAAACAGCCCAGGCCTGAGGGGCTGGGCGAACCCTCAGTCCCCCATGAATCTCATTAGCAAGAAGAAGTTATTGAATGATTGACTAGGGTCCATTTCCCAGGTTAGCCAGGAAGTTGCAGGCGGCCATGGCACATATCTGTACCACGGAATGGCTGCGGAAGGCTGCTTCCCACTCTTGCCTTGTCAGAGGTAACTGAGATGCACTTTGGCAAAGCACTGGGCAAGTTGGACCACACAGATGAAGGGAAATAAAATTTAATGTTGTAATAATGACCGCAGGCCCAGCCAGAACCAAATGACTTCCGACTCATGCTACTTACCCTTCTTGCATGAGCAAATTTTTATATTAAAAACTTAATCTATATACTTGGAAAATTTAGAATAGCACACGCACAAAAGCCAAACAGTACACAGTAAGACAATGTATTCTTCCCCAAGGTGGGCGTGTCTGGCTATCGTCTATATAGTTCTGAAGTGGGCTCTCCATGTACATACTCCTAGTGAATGCATGGGGTGTGTGTTTCTGCTTGTGGAGTGTGTGACTGTGTGTTTGTGTGTGTGTGTGTGTGTGTGTGTGTGTGCGTGCGCGCACACGCGCACACGTGCGTGCACATGCACACGAACTACTGTCACCTGTGTAACCCTGTTTGTGTTACTTGTTCCATCAGTCCATTCACCAGATAACATCGATATTTAGCAGCTATTCGTGATTACTCCAAAGTCGAAAGACCCAAACAGCAAACACCTGCCAGTAGGAAGATGATTGAGCACATTGTACAGTTTTCTCCAACAATCCCTGTCTATTAATGCTAAGGACCAAGTCCAGCTACAGGGGCCCAGGTGGGTGTGCTGCACAGACAAGGAGGACGTGCAGGGGATGATCAGCTAAGCAAGGGTCCTACTGTCAGCCAGGGTGCACCCCACCCTGGTGGGGGTGGCAGTACCCTCCCAGCAGACATGGGTGCTGGAGCCCCAAATGGGTCCTTTGTAAACTCTCCTCACCTTGTATGACTTGTGAGTGTAGGATTTGTCTGTTTGTCTGTCTGTTTTGGGTAATTATATTGTAGTATTTTGGAAATCGGTTGGGGTTCACTTGGACTGCCTCTTCCTTCTCTGTAGCTCTGGCAATTTTGATGTCAGCATGACAGTCTTGGCCAGGTTCTCTGCCTTCTGATGCACACTTAGGGTGTTTCCGGATGTTGCCAGTTTGATGGATGAATTTCCCAGCATTCTGTTTAAATAGAAGCAGACTATGATGAGCAGACGCCTTTCAGCAGGGAATCCCTTTTGCTTGGGTCAGAGAGGGACCGGGGCAGGGACCTGACCCAGCCAGAGCCAACACAGCCTCATGTGGGCAAACAGCCATACAGACACCTTACCGCTAATGGGTATTCCCTGGACACGGCACTTGTATTTGCTTCTCTGGCTGTCACAAATACCCAAGTGGTCTGAATATTAATGAAACAATTTGCAGCCTCCTTTGCAGGCTTAAAATATTCAACACCAGACATACTGTTTTGTTCCCATTTCAGCCAAGTTTAATTTCTCTTAACCAGCTTTGTTGTTGGAAAGTAAAATTAATGTATGATTTCAGTGTTTAAATCTCAATTCTCGGCAATTCGCGACAGATTGCGAGTGAGTATGATTTGTTCGTTAGCACCTAATGGGTTGAAATAATTTATTGCGCAAACATTTTTTTTTCTAGGAAAACGACGCCACTCGAACAAAAGCAAAGCAGGAAATGTTCCTTGTTTATCTAATGAACCACCCTCGGGTGAGTGAGTGGATTAGCATTGCGAAAACTTTGTGACTTATTCATCATCACTATTTATTATTAAAACTTTATCTGCTTCAACTTAGTGAATGGCTGCCTTGGGATATGCCGCTCGCAGCAACAACAACAAAATAAAGTTTATGCAATTTGCATAATATTGTACAAAGAATATTAGCTTAGAACAATATGAGTCCCCGGATCATTTGTGTAGCCCTTTGGTGTTTAATGTTGGTAAATATTTAAATAACAGCAAGCCTGTGTAATTATGAAGATCCCTCTTCTACCCTGCTCTGGGGGGGTAGCAGCTGTAAATCACCAGGATCATGTGACTCTTAGGGGAGGATGTTAGGGGTTGATGGAGAGATACTTCTTGCTCCTGTGGGCAAGGGTAGTGGAAGCCTGCTCAGGGGGAGGAGTCCAAGACAAGAGGTGATAGGTTTGTATCCTGACGTTATGGTACAGGTGGGTCATGTGACTGACTCTGCATGGGTCAGGCATGCAGGAGATGAGACTCTGGGTCTTCCATCAGTATACCGCTATTTGTGTAGTGAGAAAATATGCGACCCCAACCTCAGGACCTATGCACGTGCTGTCTTCTCCCTTTGCCTCACCAGCTGGTTAGAGCTTCCTCCCCTGGGTCATTCTTCTCCAGCCAGGTCTAGCCTTGTTTCCCCATGAGGAACCTTCGGTGATTTCCCCTTTGTAGTTTACTTCCTCCAAGGTCTCTATTCTCCTCTAGACCAGAACAGAACAAGTTCTGCATCTCTGATGACTAGAGTTGTATCCGCAGGTCATGGTGCAGTGAGTGACATGCGGCAGATGCTGAGTCACAGCTTTGTTGAAAGAGAGAGTGGGTGATGAGGGGACCCTATAGTGACCTTTTAAAGTAGTAAGTGTTGGGTCAGTGGTCATGGGCCAGTGTTACCTCCAAAATTAAAAATGGATTGAAAAGTGGGTGTTAGGGATGTGGGGACCTCAAACACTGCAGGGGGAGGGTTCAGCTGCAGGAGTTGAAAGTCTGAGTGATTATTATCATAGTTATTATTTGGGTTCATCTGATACGTTTTGAGGGCTCTCCTTAAGACAGCAACTTGGGAATATATAAACATGTGATTTATCTGGATGGCAGAACACTAGAGGACGAGGCTGAAGCCAACTTAAGAATACTTTAGTGCATGGGACTAGGCAAACTCAGGGCTAATAGATTCCTCTTCTCCCTTCCCTCCCTCCTTCCCTCTCTCTCTCTTCCTCCCACCCCTCTCCCTCCTTCCTTCCTTTCTTCTTTTCCCCTTCCCTTCCCTACTTTCTTCCCTTTATCTCCCTCCTTCTTTCCCTCCTTTCTTCTCTTCCCCTCCCCTTCCCTACTTTCTTCCCTTTCTCTCCCTCCTTCTTTCCTTCCTTTGTTCTTTCCCCTCCTTTCCTCCCTTCCTTCTTTCCTTCCTTCCTTCCTTCCTTCCTTCCTTCCTTCCTTCCTTCCTTCCCTCATATTTCCCTGGCTGGACATGTACTTACTATGTAGCTGAGGCTGTCCTTGAATGCCTAGTCTCCTGAACGCTGGGATTCTAGGTATGTGCCACTGTGCCCACTATTGTTAGTTCAATTGTTGTTGGAGTAACAAGATGCCTCAAGGCTGGGCACTTCACTTACAACGGTTTGTTTGGTTTATGGTTTGGGGCACCAGCAAGAACAAGTATGTGGGGACAGGTTGAATGTACTCAGATCCTCGGGAAAAACATAGAACAGATATCAAAGGCAGTGAGTAGAAAGGTGGCAGCTATGCTAAACCCAAGGTAGAGACACACAAGCGGCAGCCACAGGAGAAAGCCAGCAGTGGGATTCGCCACCAAAGGCAGTATATTCAAGGATCTCCTACTTTCTGGGGAAGTCGCTTTCAGAACCAGCACATGACAGGGCTGTACCCGATGTGCTTCACGCCTTTGCCTCACACCTGCACCGCATGGTGGTTGGCTTCGCTTCAGGCTGGAATTCCAGCTTAGCAAGGTGGAAGCATGGAAGAACCGGAATCCACTTGTTCTAGCTTCAAAAGCATCACTGGACTGTGCTGAGCTCAGTGCCTCTAAATACTGAACCCAAAGACAGAAGATGGAGAAGCATGCTGTGGGGCACAATGGATGGACATGACCACGACATCTGAGAACCAGGAAACCTGTGCCGTCATTGGCAAATGGCTGGACCATTAAGAGAGGGGAGAAGGAAATGATGTATTAGTCAGCTTTCAGTGACTGTGATGGGGTCACTGACACAATCACCTTGAAAAGAGGAAAGGTTGGTCTCAGCCTTGACTCTCAGAGGTAGAGCACTCTCGGAGACTCTCTGAGGTCTAGCAACTCCCTGGTTAAATCCCTAGTTCTGAAAATAAAATTAAAGAGAATAATTAAAATATTCACTGGGGGTGTAGTTTAGGGGTAGAGCATAGTTTGCCTGAGGACTTAAGTTTGAGCCTTAGCAATGCAAATACATAAAACAAAAAAGTGTCATGGAAGGTTTTGTCCCCATTCACGTGGGCACTGCTTTGGTCCTGTGGTCCACAGTTATAGCAAAAAGTAAGGGAGAGGAAGAGGAGAAGGGGGGGGGAAGAAAGTGGAAGAGATCAGGGAGAAAGAAAAGGAACAGAGAGGGGAGAGAGGAAGAGATGAGAGAGAGAGAAGGAAGGAGGAAAAGGGAGACTGGGGAGAAAGAAGTAAGAAGAGAGAGGGAAAGGGAGAGAAAGAAGAGAGAGAGGAAGAGAGAGAGAGAGAGAGAGAGAGAGAGAGAGAGAGAGAGAGAGCTGTAGAAGTCTGAGTGCCTCCTTCAGGGGCATGTGTCTCTCATAAGGCCCTGTTATGGTTTGAATATTCTTGGCCCAGGAAGTGGCAGTATTAGAAGGTGTAGCCTTGTTGGAGCAGGTGTGTCACTGTGGGTGTGGGCTTAAGACCCTCATTCTAGCTGCCTGAAAGCCAGTATTCTGCTAGCGGCCCTCAGATGAAGATGTAGAACCCTCATCTCCTTCTGCCTCATGCCTGCCTTGATGCTGCCATGTTCCTGCCTTGATGTTAATGGACTGAACCTCTGAATCTCTTAGACAGCCCCAATTAAATGTTGGTCTTTACAAGACTTGCCTCAGTCATAGTATCTGTTCACAGAAGTAACACCCTAACTAAGATAGGCCCTCACTGTAGCACCACGGGCCTCCTCTAAACCTGTAATGCCATAGCAAGAGCCTGAAGAGACAGGGCAGAGAGAGCTGGTTTAGCCAGTAAGAGTGTGTGCAGAGACCTTGAAGAGGATGTATCAGACCTTACAGTGGATGCGAGTTCTGCTCCCAGCACCTGTATTGAGTGGCTCACAACTGCCTGTACCTCTAGTCCATGGATATAACATTCTAACTGGGCTCTTACGGCATCAGCAGACACATGTGCACACACACAATTTTAAAACAACAAAAAAAGACACTTATCATAGTGGTTCTCAACCTCTGGGTCTTGACCCCTTTGGCAAACCTCTACAGTTATGAAGTAACAACAAAAATAATTTTATGGTTTGGAGTCACTGCAACATGAGGAATGGTGTTAGAGGTTCACAGCATTATGAAGGCTGAGAACCACAGGTTTAACAATCGCAGGGTGTGACCTTAAAGAAACCAGTTTTTGATATTCACCTGAGATTTGGTGCTTTTAATAAATAGTCAAAACCTTAATAATATGTGGGCACAAAGATAAAAAGAAAAAAGAAAAGAATCTAATGTTTTGAAGACATGTGATAATTATCTCCAGAAGTGAGCTCACCAGGAAGCTCAGAAGCTCTGGCCTCTTCTGGCTCTTGCTGGTGTCTTTGTATCTTGGAGAGCCTCCCTCCATTCTAGATTTCAGATGCCTCTTGCTTTCTTACTGATCTTTTTAAAAACACCATACAGAACATTCTCAACTTATAATCTCTTAGGCTATATACAGCAGCCTGAATAGGTTGTTTCTCTTTTCCCACCAACTCCATCATTCTCGAATAATCAAATTACTTTGAGTGGTATGAAATTGATCCAGAGCCACCTACACCCAACACAGGCCACAGCAGCAACTGGATATGTTGCATGAGCTACACAGAGGCATAATGGAAGTGTGAGACCTAAGGAAAGTGGAGCAGGGGGCAGGAAACCACATTTCCTCTCACCCAGCAGAGCGGCAGTGGGGGTGAGTAGCCTCAGAATTGCTGGTAACTGCTGGGAGTTTGGATCAGCTCCATGAAAGCAGAGGAGAAAGCATCCGTCCTCCCTCTTCCGCTAGTAACTACACACGTCTCTGTGCGGATGAGCTATCATGGAAACACTAACAGAACATTCAATTCAATTCAAACTAGCCTGACACAAGCCCCCAAGTGCAATGGAAAGTATGATTCAGGTCTACGTGGACCTCAGGGCCACAAGGTTCTGAGCTACAGTGCAAAAATGACCTCAGTGTCTGAGAACTGTAAAGTATTAGCATGAACTTAGTTTGTTAAAAAGAATAGCCCTGAATGCATCCTGACTTGAGTTAGCATACGCGTTTAATTCATGTTACCCTAAAAAGATGTTCTCTGGACACCTCCGTAGACCTTGGCTTTGTAAAGTCTGGTTATCAGTTACCAATATCCAACTCCAAATTTGGGCTCTTTTTTTTTTCTTTAGATAGGGGTTTTAGTCGGGATTCCCTAGAGGGGCAGATGTGAGGGGGGTTCTTAGGCTGGTTTACTGTGGGCTCAGTCATCCAATCGTAGCCATCTCATGTAAGAGCAGCTGAGAGCCTGGTAATTGCTCAGCCTATAAGGCTGGGGCCTCAGCAGTACCAGGATGGTGCTGAAGGGCTGGAAGATTCATGGAAAACCATTGGTATTTGAATCCTACTTGCAAACTGAAGAAACTGAGGTATGATGTCAGCAGGTGGGGCTCCATGTCAGCTGGTATGCCAAGTCCTGCCTGGTCTTGTAAGGGATGGAATAGAGCCAGTAGGGCATAGGCCACCATTATGGTTGCTGTGGGCTTGGTGCTTGTTTGTATAACAGGATAGATATTTTCATGCTCCTCCTTGGAGGAATGTTCTCTCTGCCAAGGTTAACAACTCCATAAGAGTCAAAGACAGAATGAGCCCAGGAGGCAAGGGTGTGTCTATATCTCAGCAAAATGGTACAGTGTTGTGACCTTCAGGGCAACACTTAAGGCTGTGGGAAAGAACATTGAAAACATGAGTTCAAGATATATAATTTCTCAACTATACAAACTATAAGGATGCAATATGAATTATATGAAGGGCTTCACAAATTTAAAGGAACAGAGGCAGCTGCTCTATGAAACAGTTTTGCAGAAAGATACTATGGAAGGAGATAAAGAAATTTAAGTAGTGGTGATCTCAGGGCTAGGTCCCACACAGCTAAGTTTTATTTGTTTATGATTACAAAGATAGGTAGATTTCTAAGTTCAAGGTCAGCCTAGGGCAGAGGGAGTTTGGGTCCAAGCCCTGGCATGTTAGGAATGGTAATTTCCAGGTGGGGTTCCACCCATCTATCTTATTGTCTGTGTTTGTATGCTTTCTGTCTGATATCAGCAGCTGTTGTCTGATGTCAGCAGGTGGCGTCTGACGTCAGCGGGTGAAAAACACCATAGGCACAGTCACTCAGATGGAAAGGACTAGGAGGAACACATGGACACCTTTCTCTGGACTTCTTGTTCTTCTGGCCACTAGCCTTTTGAAAAGAGACCTGCCAATCAATATTCCAGGCAAGCCTTTTCCCCATCCCCACATCAATCATCTGGCCAATCATCCAATCATCTCGGAAACACTCCCACAGACACACAAGAATGGCATCTCTGGCAGCTGGCAACTGAGTGTAACCAGTTTTCCAGAAATTCCTCATCTTCTCTCCTGGGAAATCAGAGAAAGCTATGGAGTTCATGTTCTAAACAGGCTGGTGGGCACAAGTGGTGTCTTCAGAAGTCTGCCCCTCAGCCTCTGCTGGCCTGTCCTCTGTGCCAGCTCTCTCTTTGGGTAGACTGTCCCCAGAAGCTTCTGAGCATGGGTCCATACCTTACCGGTTAGCATTCTTCCTGGAGAGATGAACAGAAGGCACCAGTTCATCTCTAGCCCTTTAGCAGTTGGGTAAACATCAGTAGGACAGAGCGAGGTCTGCTGGTTAAACCTGGGTATTACCCACAAAAAGACCCACAGAATCAACTAGCCTGGGACCATGGGGACTCACAAACTTGGGTCATCAATCAAGAAGCATGGAGGACCTGGATCTAGACCCCCTACACATTTGTAGCAAATATGCAGCTTGGTCTTAAAGCAGGCTCTCTAACAAGTAGAGTGGGGACTGTCTCTGTCTCTGTTCCCTGCCATTGGACCCCCTACCCGTGCCCCCCCACCTGGAGTGCCTGTTTTGGCCTCAGTGGGAGAGGAGACCTGCTGGAGCTAGATGTCCCAGTGTGGGGTGGTACCCAAGGAGGGCTCCTCTTCTCTGAGGAAAAGGGGAGGGGGCACTGGGGGGAAGGATTTGTAAGGGTAGAACTGGGAAGAGAGGAGGAAAGAAGGCTGTGATCAGGATGTAAAGTGAATAAATATAATAAAAATTAAGAAAAACAACAACCTGGATCTCACTCTGACCAGGAGCATCCATCAGTGACAGAGGATGGGAGTCCTTGAAAGAATCTCAGGAAAATGAACTGGGTGGGTGCGTTTATCCGTTTTCTGTTGATGTGGCTGAATATTCAAGGATGGGTCCATTATAAAGACAAGCAATATTATTTAGGCCTTGCCTCTGAAGGTCTCTACTGAGGTTGTCATGGTAGGTGACAGGGTGACAGTGGGTTTCTGGGCAAGAAGAGACCACATGGTGACTCAGGAAGATAGAGCTTGCAATGATAAAAATTGGGTGTGTGGTGTGTGTGTGTGTGTGTGTGTGTGTGTGTGTGTGTGGTGTTTGCATGTGTGTATATATGTGTGTGTGTATGTGTGTGTGTTTACATGTATGTTTGCATGTAGAAGCCAGGAGACAGTCATGAGAACAACCCTTCAGGAGCTGTTCATCTTGATTTTTGAGACAGCTCCATTATTCTGTAGCATGCCCACTCCACTAGGCAGACTGTCCCGTGAGCTCCAGGGATCCTCCTTCACTACTTCTCTGGCTGGAGACCACACATGTAAGCCATGGCAGCTCATTTTTTACATGGATTCTACAGATCAAACAAGCATTTCCTGATTGGGCAGCACCTAACCTGGAAATACTGAATGAATACACGTGTTTCCTATGTGCCAATGAGCAGACCAATGTCAGGGAATATGGATATCAGGGATTGAACTCCTGAGACCATGAGACAAATACTGAGGGAGTCAAGAGTACAGAAGAGAGAAGCTGGGTCCCTGCCTCTGTCATGCCTGAGCCAGAGGGAAAGCCTCCCAAGGTCCCTAAGAGCAAACTCTCTGCAGTTCAGTCAGTGTTTATTTTCTAAGTCAGTATAACTTGGGGTGTTGCCTCCCTGTAGCTGAAGTGACTCCTCCCCAGAGTCTGTTGCAACCTCTGTGCCTTCCTGAGGTGGTCTCAGACCCACATAGTACCCTGACCGCACAGAACTGGAGAGACAGCCACAGGCAGATACTTGTACTACAGCTGTGGCTCCTTCGGTCTCTGTAACAGTAAACACACTTGCTAGCCTCTTACTGAGTCACTAAATGGATGGATTGTTGATACAATGCAATTCTAGCAATTTGCCCTCAGTTCTTAAAACTGCTGCTTTCTCGTTTCTTTACATTGGCTCCACAACATACACTGTCTGCCATGTTCTCCAGCATCAAGTCTTATCTTACTGTAAGCCATTCATGGGGCTGCAGAGTAGACTTGTTCTACTATGTAGAGCTAAAGCTGAGAGGGTAGCCATTGGCATCTCATGAGATGCAGACCTGGGCTCCTGCTGCTCTGCACAGCGGTCTGATCCAGTTGGTGCCAACGCTGGCTGGTGAGCACTAGGCTGTGAGCTAGAACCTGGACCAGCCAAGCAAGCAGCAGGGTGTGGGGGCTGTGTGCCCGTGTGCTCACAGAGGAGGAGCCACGTGGGAAACAGTGAGGAGGCAGGTCAGTGTAAGGAGTCACACACAGCACAGCTGGCTTTAGTGTAAGGAGTCACAGCACAGCACCGCTGGCTTCAGGCTCTTGAATGTTCACACTGACAGAAACTCTCTTCCTCGTCTGGGTGTCTCCCTGTCCTGAGTCTGTTAAGGAGGCTCAGATAACTAGGGTAGGAACCACCATTCGCCATCAGAACGAGTATGAGGGAGGCATGTTGGGTGATGGACACAACCCAGCTGTCTTCACACCTCTGCCCACAGCCCAGCCAACCCTAGACACATGACTCAGGCCACTGCCCACTGCTGACTGCCAAAGTCTGGGAAAGAGCAGTCTGATCCTGACAGAGTGCAGCTTAAACTGCCCACACATGGGGCACGGAGCCAAGTCAATGGTTTTTGTGCTGAGCTCTGACACCGGGAGAGTCTGTTCTACAGCTACTAATACAGCTACTAAGGCGGTCCACACTGAGTCAGAGTGTATCTGTAGGGCCCAGGTAGTGGAGAATAATGAGCAGGCAACATGGGTGGGAAATGAAATCAAGAACCATTTAGTTTGAACCTTATTTTCTACCTTTGCCCACAGATACATACATACATACATACATACATACACACACACACACACACACACACACACACACACACACACACACACTGACCGTGCACGTGGGTGTTGGGTGACAGCAGGAACACAACTCAATGATGACAATACCATAGGGCTCGGTGGACCCGGAATGGGCATTGTTGTGAAATATAATGCCATGCAATGTGGCAGGAGTAAGGGAGTACCTGGCAGGCCCACCATCAAGTGTCCCCCTGAGAAATCAGACCATGTGACAGACCTGATATAAAGAAAGTTTATTGGGGGTAGGGGAGGGAGTGGATACCTGGAAAGGGAGTAGAGGCAGAGAAGGAAAGAAAGAGAGAAAGAAAGAAAGGCTGGCCAGGAATACATGGGAACAGAGAGAGGGGGGAGTAGGAGGGGGGGAGGAAGAGGAGGAGGAGGGGCTGAGGTAGGCAGCAGTTCTCTTAAAAGCTACTGCGCCTGGCTTGCACCTGGTGGCAGTACAGGGTGGAGCCTAGCAGATTTGTCCCTAAGCCAATCAGCAGGCTCTTTAATGTTTTTGTTTGTTTGTTTTGTTTTGTTTTTAAAGTTTCCAACAGAAGCAAGAAGTCTAGAGTTTTGCTTTCATTTGTGGTCTAATATATATCCCAGGCTGGCTTTGAACTCACTATAGAGCTGATGACTTGAAACTAGCTGACCCTCCTGCCCATCCCTCCAAGTGCTAAGACCCAGGTATGCACGGCCATGCCCTGGTTTTGCAGTGCTGGGAATTGAACTCAGAAGCTCATGCATGCTAATGATGCTAATGGAATGCTCCACCTACTGAGCCTGCCCAGGCCTTAAAGTCTCACACTGAAGTATTGATTCCAGGCTAGGGAATGTGTAAGAAGCCTTGGGTTTGACTCTCAGCTCTGGAGATAAAACAACACAAGCAAAGCCACCTATCAAACATCAAATACTGTGAGGGTTTAAATAGCGCCTATGTTGGGTTGTATCACCACACTGTGCATGTTCTCCACACTGACCTGGCATGGGGAGAACAGTGAGGCTCACTGCAGGCAAGTGGTCAGCTTGTCTGTTTTCATTCCCATTTGCTGGGGAATCTGTGTGTTTTCAGTGTATATACACAGATGCACATGGAAGATTACTCACAAGGATCCAGAGTTCAACGGAAACAGATCAGAAATAAAACAAGGAAAAAAAGCCCACCTTTGATGACAAGTGTTCTTGCCTCCAAGCTCTGAGGACACGAACAAATATGACACAAAAGCATGAGGCCAGAGAACCTTCTTGAAGGTCAAATTCAGAAAACCGGCCTGGAGGGAACTGATCCGTAGTGCTCGCCTTGCAATCTGTTCCCAGAACCCATGAAGATGCCAGGTGTGGACGCTTGTGACCCCAGCAACAAGGTGGGGAGAAGAGCGTGCCTGGGGCTCCCTCTCCAGCCAGGGTGAGCTGCAGGCTGAGGAGCTACTTGTCTCTAAAGGAGGCGATCTGATGGTGACACCTGAGGTTGAGCTTTTCCTCACATGTGCACCAACACCCACAACATGCATGTCTGTACCCACCCACGCACCCATGCACGCACCCCCACACACATACAGAAAACAAATGAGTGGAGGTTTGATTCCACCCTTCCACCAGTGATTCTCCAGTCAGAAGGTGGATTTCTTGCAGTTCAGAGGACCCCTGACTTTATCATCTCCCCCTGGTGGTTAGGAAGCACTTCACATGGGCTTAGGGGATAGGAACACCCTAAATGGGAACCCCTGGAATTGATCTGTGTTAGACGGAGGCTCAGAACAAGGATAGATTAGAAGCAGACTGCCTTGACTGGGGGGGTGGTGTGATCCCACCTCCTCTTCTCTGCATGAGGTCACCTGCCTCCTCCAGGCCCCCTTCCTCAGATGAAGAAAACAGGAAGCAGCCACTTCACAGTGTCCTGAAGATCCAGTGGGAACCCATCTGGAACTGTGGGTACCACTGAGATGTCATGCTAAGTCACCAGCAGACTGTATCATGTGAGCAGCTGCAACTTGTCTGACAGGTATAATTTTTTAGTGAATTGAAGAGTCAGGCTAGGGTATTATTATTATTATTATTATCACTATTAAGTGGAATGGACTAGCTCTGAACCTTTAATCCTTCTGCCTTTACATCCCAAGTGTGGAAACACAAATGTTCACTACCACACATGGTTTATATGGTGCTAGGAAATCAACCTAGGGCTTCATGCGCATCAGTGAGCACTTTCAGAATTATGCTATATTCCCAACCTCAAAAAGCATTTCTTATGGGACCCCTATGGGAAACCACTCAGGCTACCATAGAGACTGAGGGGCTGAGGGACCTAGTAGGAAACTAGGCCTATTTCCAAAGCCCTTTTGCCAGTGAGAGGAAGGTGCTGCTCTTGGGAGTTGTTCTGCACTGTGGAATCAGCCCTTTCCAGCAGCCTCCATGTTTTTGTAACGTAGAGATAAAGCCCGTGGTCCACAGCAGGCCATGGATGCAGTGTGTAGAGTTCCTAGTTACTCATAAACAAGCCATGAGTTGTTGCCTTCTGTTTGTAGGTGGAAACGCATGTCTCTTCATTTGTGGCTTCTTTTGGGGACTGCCGTTTGCTTTTCTCTCTGCCCCAATGGGACGACTCTCCTTAGAGAGATCCATGTCAGGGTCAAGCTTTTCTGAAGAGACAGCTACTGTTCTGGGGAAATGCTGACTCCCAGAGTCATGAGTTGCTGTTATGGCTTGATGTCTGATGTCCTCGCTTTCCTGATGCTGGCTGGACCTGTGTCCTCAGACACACACAGATCAGCTATGACCCTGCCACATACGAGGAATGAAAGCACAAGGTGCCTACTGCTTGCCTTCCTTCTGTGGACTAAGTGGGGAGTGGTAGGGAGGACAAGGGGTTCGGCCTGGACTCCTTGCATCTCAGTAAAGCTTTGTTTGGGGCTCTTTTGCCCCTTGTGGGTGAAGATGGGAGTGGTGCTAGTGGCTCCTTTATCATCCACCAATGGTCCTCTCCACATACCATGTGTGCTGGTTTGTTGAAATTAGAGACTGTTGGAGGGGTCCTGCTCTGCTTGCACTGGAGTAGAGAGACAAAGGAAGGACGTTCAGTGGGAGGGGCCGGCTGTTCTCTGAAGCTCCTCAGTCATAGGCTCCTTCACTGGGGAGAAGCTCTGATCCCTCCATATCTCTGGCTCCTCTTTCTGATTTCTCCTAGAACTTCAAACTCAAGATTTCTTCCTTCTGCAATTGCAGAGTGGCAGGTCAGGGTGCAGGAACAGGAAGGAACTCTTTAACGGTGCAACTGAGCAGCCTTCAGAGTGACCAAAGCCACAGGGGAAAGCCTTCCCTCAGATCACCTTTGGTCTGGTGTGATCTTTAAAGGCCACTTTCAAAGTGGCCTCCATTTAGTTAATAAATTACACGCATTACCTGCAGTGCTCGCTGACCTGGTCATCCACCTGGAAAGGCACTGAACAGCAGGAAGGTAACAGAAGCCAGATGAGACTTTCAATTTTTCTCACAGCCCTGCTGAAACAAGAGGCAAATTAATTTCAGCAATACAGTTTACAAACTGAGTATTTACATAATACTTCAATTGCACTCGGAAATACAAAGGGATGAATATTTATAGACAATTGATTTGAGCTCACCACTACGTGAGACAGTGTAAAACTGGGTGACTAGCCCTGATCCTGATCTGTGGTTACTCAATCCTGTTTCCTAAACGCTACCAAATTAGTGCTGGGAGTGGTGGCAGAGAGACACCTCAAACCTGTACTTCCTGGATGTAGAGGCACAAGAAGGCTCCTGTATGAACCTTACACATCTCATGGAATATCAACGTGCACATATGTAGACTTGCTGTTTTACTGGGGTGGATGATTTACTATTCCAAGCACAGTAGAGACAGTAATGACCATTAAGTAACTTGGGCACTCTTTTAAAATGGTCAGTCCTCTGCGTCCACCACCCAACTCCAACACATAACCATTCTTCCTGAGATGAGTGTCTCTCAGAGCCTCTGCCTACCTCCCCCACAACTATCCTTTCTCATGTTTACATGTTTCTCTACAAAACACTTTTATCTTTTCAAATATTTATTTATTTGCTCGTTTGTTTGTAGCTCCAACTGTCCTGGATTTTGCCATAAACCAGACTGTCCTGTGATTCACAGAGATCCGTCGAGTTCCTGGGTTAAAGGAGTATATATACTACCTTACCTGCACTGAAATTCCCCTCTTTAAAGATGACCACAGTGGTATAACAAACCTTCAAAAGGAAAAACAGAACACAGCACCTTCTCCCCTGGTTTTAATGGCTTACCAGCTTATGTAAGCTTTCCTCTCTCTCTTATTTATTATTTTCCTTCCGCACAATCCTTTTATTATTTGGTAATTTCTTACAATGCACCCTAGCGCACTCAATTCCTGCTTCTCCCAGGTTCACCCTCCTACCCTTACACTCTTTCCTCCAAAAGGGAAATTAAGACAAGGACAACACAGCTACTAAGTCCACTGTGTTCCCATACTGTAGGAGGAACAGCAAGGAACTCCCATAAATGCTGGGAGGCAAGCAGCCTCAAAGGCATCTACTGCAGGAGGACCTAATTGAGGACTGCCCGAGACACCAGGTATTGCTGATGCAGACAATGCCAGCCAATCAGGAACTGCTGTTTAAAGAGATGCTTTCTTGGGACCAATGGGGCGTGGGTGGAGGGTCTCAAAGAAGCTTTCTGTGATGTTTCTCACTTTACCCAGAGTTTGTGCCTTTGATTCAGGGCCACCTCTCCTCCAACCTCCAAGAGCAAGTAGGGTCACTCAGCGGGCAGACCAGGGTACAGGCAACACCTTATATTCACTAGCAGGAGCATGGACAAACTCCCAGTGGCCAGCCTTGGTGGGCAGCCTGTTTCTCTCTCACTCATGTCTGTGTCACTTAGGCTTCAGCTCTAAACTTTACCTTTCCCCTTACTTATCAGTTTCAAAATGTTACTTTCCAACATTTTCTGAAAGTGACCAGAGCTCTCTTCTCCTCTCCTCTCTCTCTTTCCTCTTTATTCCCTGTTCCGTGTGTGTGTGTATGTGTGTGTGTGTGTGTGTGTGTGTATCTTTCCTCCCCCACCCCTATTCTCCTTTCCTTCCCTCCTTCCCTCCGCTGGAGCAGACACTGTCATTATGAACACATTTTCACTGTCAGAGGCTGTGAGTGTTTCTGGGGTTCCCTGATATTTAGACTCGTCTTAGACATTTCTCTTCCTGCATCCTGGGATCAGCCACTCCCCATGGGGACAGTTGAAGATAAATAAACAGAAGAAGCTCATTGTTTAAAACACTTGCCAGCATTGACCCCCCCTCAAACCCACTGCGATGAGCTGAGTCCTTCAGCAGCTTGGGTTGTAAGGGTAGAATGGATCTCGGTGCAGGTTTAATGTGGGCACCCACTCTCCTCCATGGGGGTGGGCCCTTCCCTCCAGCTTCCTGCAGCACTTCTTCTGTACTTCCTGATTTAGTAGGCTAACTATCCCACAAGTAGGTGCCAATTAGCTAGAAGGCTCAGTGCTGAGCGGCTCTGCCAGTGTTGACCCCATAGCTCTGGGATAATGCAGAGACACGCCCATGTGGAAGAACTGGGGCATCACACTGTGGGTCTCCAGTGGTGGCTCTGAGACGTGAATATCTGACGGAAGAACATGAGCCTACAGGACACACTGCTCAACGCTGGGCTGCTGGGAAGGGGCCATTGCATAGGCTCCTGCACACTGCAAGGTCCTGAGTGTCACCTTGGTGCCACATATGACTTGCCTGTGGACATTCCATGTCTCACAGATCCCACAAGTGACTCCCGGTGCTACCTGGCACAAGACTGAAAGCTGTGTGTGTATGAATAGGGCATTGACTTTTATAACTGCCTGTGTGTAAGAATGTCTGAATTTTTAAGCTCACAATGCAACACTTCAGCTTCTTTAGCAGTGACACACCTTCAAGGAGATTAAACCATGCATACAATGGTGTGGGAATTCATCCTGAGGTCAGCACAATCTCAGGGTGACTTGTGGACACACACACACACACACACACACACATTAAAACATGCATACAACTGTGTGGGAATTCATCCTGTGATCAGCACAAACTCACGATCTATCGACATATTCTAAAGAAAAAATTTAAGTTAAACCATGGTGGCATCTTGAACTTTGGCACAGCAGGTGACTGAAGCATGGGTAACTCGAGGACCCCTGGGCCCAAAGGAAGGCCTCTTGAGTGAATTGATTTACACCACACAACTGATTTTGTCATTCAGTGACAGGAACAACTAATACGGTATAGAAACAACAATAGCGAATCACATATCGGATGGAAACCTGTCTTTGGAATAAGAATGAGCTAATTTGGAGATGAAAATGGTTATACCAAGCATTCTCTCCTGTTTTTATCATGGCAAATATATTTAACATAAAATTTACTATCCTAACCATTCCTCCTAGAACACAGCCAGTGCCATTAAGTGCAGCACTGCCCTCCCTGGTCCTGGCTACCTCAGGCCACTTGTCCCTGAATTGGACCAAGGTAGGTTCTCACGTGAGTGGAACCCATGGACCCCACCCTGCTGTGACCAGCGGCGGTGTAAGATTCTTATAATTACTAACCAGGTTTCTAACATAGTATTAACATTCTGCCTCCCTCGCTTAGGACCGTGAAGGAGAGGATGAGGGGAAGATTTGAATGAGAAGGTTCAGTTCCAAAACAACGATTTTTACTGGGTCCCAACTTACAGGATGTGCATAAATCTTGTGACTCAGCCCGGTGGGCTTCACAGACCCTGAGACAGGTACAGGACACCTCAGCGATGGCTCTGCCACCTGTTTTCTGCAGTCACAATGACCTTCTCTCTACCAGGACATGGATGCCCTGCTAACACCCCACATGGCCTCTTCCTGCTCCTGCATTTTCTCGTGTCTAGCTTTCTACACAGCCGTTGTGGCTGAAGTTCATCTGGCCTGTCCCTCATCTTTCCTCTTGTCACACTGTACTGTCTAGAGCGATGCACAATGTGCCATCTACTCATTCTTGTTCCTCTCGATGGACATTTATGCCATTTTAATTGTCCATTATGAAATCACCTGTGAGCTGGCAAGATGGCTCAGTGGGTAAAGGCACTTGCCACCAAGCTCAGTGTGATGATTTTTATATGCTTGGCCCAGAGAGTAGCACTGTTGGGAGGTGTAGCCTTGTTGGAGTAGGTGTGTCACTGTGAGTATGGGCTTTGATACCCTCGTCCTAGCTGCCTGGGAGCCAGTATTCTGCAGGAGCCTTCAGATGAAGATGTAGAATTCTCAGCTCCTCCTTTACCATGCTTGCCTGGATGTTGTCATGTTCCTGCCTTGATGATAACTGATTGAACCTCTGAATCTATAAGCCGATCCCAATTAAATGTTGTCCTTTACAAGACTTGACTTGGTCATGGTGTCTGTTCACAGCAGTAAACCCTAACTAAGACACTCAGTGACTTGAGTTTGATACCCAGAACCTACTTCATGGAAGAAGAAACCTGACAGTTAGAAGTTGTCCTCTGACCTCTACACATATGCCGTGGCACATGCATACCCACCACACACAGTAACTAAAAGTATGGGTGTGACATGTTCAAAGGAAAAACATGGTTAACTTTATGAAAGGTGGCTACACCTACTCTGCCAAGGGTCTGTCGTCGTCCACATGACTTTGATTTATGCATCACGTCTTCACCCTCGATCTGTTTCCCCGACTCCAGAAGCCTTTCCAGCGCTGCCTCAGAGCGTTTCCCTGGCCTGGGTTACCTGTGTCCCTCAACCCGCTCTCCTCTCCAAGTGCTTCCTTTGAGACCAATTGTGCTTCAGAGTTCCCAGCCTCAGGAGCTGTCCCCTAGACCCTGGTACAACCCCTAGGCAGACACAGAAGATAAATCGGTGGGCAGTTTGGCAGGGGATAATTTTCAGTGGTCACTTACAGGGGCACTTCCATAGGATGTTTTTCTTTTGTTCTCAGTAAGCCTCGGAACTGGGTCTGAGTCCACAGCCTCAGCCAGCACGACCCTGTTGCATTGGTTTGGAAGCATATCTCTGTAGCCAGTCCCTGACCCTGCACTTCTGAGGTTTCCCTCATCTCTCGCTCCTCACTGAGGTCTTTGATTAGTGGTGCATATCTGTAGCAAGGGGGTGGTTGTCACTGGAATTAAGGGAGACTGGGTATGATTTGAACCGTAGAGCATGAAGGCCTGCTTTAAGAGAGATATGCAAAGCCTGTGGTTAGAATGATTACAGCCAAACATCAGGACGTCTAGATAAAACCCCTGACATCCCACAGCGGGGGACACATGCTAAGAACCTCATTTTAATGAATATACATTTTGAGTTTTCAACTACAAGGGAATTAGGGCAGAGCATCTACTTCACACTTTCTAATTAACAGCCCTGGTGGGTTACCCTTCCTCTGTTTTATCTATTGATTTTATCTCATTAAGGGGGAGTGGAAATGGGTTCTATTTTCTCTTCCTGGGCAAGCCTGTCTTTTCATTATAAGCTGGGCGTGAGAACCATGGGCCACAGGCTTAGCTGCTGCAGATGAAACTACATGCAGAGGCCTTTTTCCTGTAACAAAATGTGTGTGTGTGTGTGTGTGTGTGTGTGTGTGTGTGTGTGTGTGTGTAGTGTGCATGTGTTTGTGTTATGTGTGTATTGTATGTGTGTGCTGTTTGTTTGTTATGTGTGTTATGTGGTGTGTGTGTGCATTGTGTGTTATATGTATGTGGTGTATGTTTTGTGTGTGCTTTGTGTGTATGTTTTATGTATGCTGTGTGTATGTATACTGGTGCTGTATGTATGTGTGTTTGTCTGTTGTTTGTTTGTTATATGTGCTATGTGTTGTGTGTGTGGTGTTTGTGTACATTATGTGTGTTATATGTATGTGTGTGTTGTATGTATGCTATGTATGTGTGTTGTATGCTGTATGTGTGTGTGTGTGGTATATGTGTGTGTGTTGTTTGTTATATGCTGTATATGAGCTGTGTGTTGTGTCTGTGTGGTATATGTGTGTGCTGTGTGTGTTCTATATATATGTGTGTTGTGTGTATATGTGTTGTATGTATGTGTGTGTGTTGTATGTGTATGTATTGTGTGTGTTGTATAGCAAGAGGCCATTTGGAAGGCATCGTTGTTCATTCTACTGAAAGTGTCTGAATCTGTGCACAGCAATCTAGGCCTGACTGAGTCCAGTTGGCATTGGAGCAGCCTGGGTGGTATCTGGAGTCGAGTCTCTTGGAGGAGGTCAGGGAGGTGGCTGGGCAGTGGGAGAGCATGCTCCTGGCTTGGAAACACTAGGCTGTGTTTGATGGAGGTACTGCTTTTCTAGGTCTAAATGGGTGGGCATCGGTCCTGCTTGTGGGACACACAGTGTCCTTGCTCCTGAAGAACTCCCTTTGGACTCAGCCTGGATGTACACCCCCTCCTTTTGCAGTTCTCCTGATAGAAGGGGACTTGGATCCGCACTCACAGAAGTACCGGGAATGTCAGACTTATCTGTTGACGGACCGAAGCAAATATGACTGAGGTGGTGACTGTAATGGCAAGTCTAGTCTCAAGCACTTTGGAGTCCAGTGCCTGTCTTTAGGGACAAAGAAAGCCTGGTTGTTCAAGGAAATCTGGGACATTTTTGTCTCAATCAATAACATTCAAGTGGCACCTACTCTGCTGCTGGCGTGTTATCTTTCTGGTAGTCTGGGAGCTTATGCATTCTCATCCACCACAGCTATTTTCTCAAATGTGAAGCTCATTCCTCATGTTCAGAATGTCCCTTTCCCACAGTGTCCCTCACCTTTGAGAGTCTGGATGCCTAGGTGACCACACAGGTGAGCCTTGTGTGGTCCTGCACTCCCTGGAGCCATCTGGGCCTTTGCAGTCACCACTAAACCTCAGAATTGGTGTCTGGTTTCCAGGAGCCCTTCAATCATTTCTGAAAACGATGGAGATGAAGTTGCCTCTAGCAACCAGATCCATAAGTTTGATGTTCCAGGCATGACTGCATTCAGCTGCTCCCAGATTGCCTACAGCTAGCTTAGGTAGGGGAAAGGCTTCCAAGTCCCATATACCTCTTTCAACACAAAGAGACCCCAGGGAAAAAAAAAAGAGAGTGGGAAAATCTAATAAAGAGCATGCAGAGAACTTGAAGTATATTTGCATAATTTATGACTAAATATAGAAGAACTCCATCTCTTTTCAGAGACACTTTTATTATGGCTCGCATGCATATGTACAAAAATAGTTTTTGGATGGCTAGTGGGTCCTACCTTCTGATGTAAGTCTGATGTAAGTCTCCTTCCTGTGTGACCAGAACAGAACGCCTGTAGTTCAAGATCCATCCTGGTAGTTGAAGGCTGTCGCAACAGGACTGGACAGTTCCTCTGACATCTTGGAGAGTGTCTACTCACCTTCTCAGCCTCAGCCTCAGCCTGACTTACAAACTGGCAGAGATCAAAGACAAACCTAGAGCAGACCGTGAAGTCCTTGTCACCACCACCTTCTCTCTGGGTCTCCCTCAAACAGTGCCTGTAGTCTTGGTGTCCTTGGATATGACCTTCCACCCCTCCACCGTCCCTGAGGAGCTGGAGTCCTGTTCCTATCCTCTCTCCCATGCTTTCCTCTCTGCTCTCCTCCCCACACCCCGTGCCCCCAAGGCTGTTTGTAGTCTCTGCAGCCTCCATGCCAGAGGCTTTATCAGTGCCTGCTTCACTTAGATCATCCTTTCCTCAGACTACTGCTCACTGCCTTCTAGTTCCCTCTTTAGTCCTGGAAAAAAAAATGATTCCATTAAGAGTTTTGCTTTTTTGCTTTTTTTTGGAAAGCCAGATCTTAGTATCCACAGCCACGTGACAGTAAGATGCACCCTGTTATCTTGGTCACCTGACTTCCTACTACAAAATACCATAGCCTATATGTACCTCACTTTATGTTGATTGTTTGGTGTGACATGTATATGTATGTATGTGCGCATGTGTGCTCATGTATGTAATGTGGAGAAGAGAACACGACGTCCCCCAGCAGGCACATTGAGACAGCCCCAAGAATCTGCTGTGAGAGTTTTCAGCGCAGTACTGGAGTGTGAGGGTTGTCTTACAGACAGATGATCTCCTAACAAACAAGCTTTGCTGAACGGTCTGTGTTTATTGCTCTCCGGACACCTCATGTCTAGTCTTCTTTCTTTATATATTCCTCTACTTCTACCACAGTTAAAATAAAACCCCGGTCTTGGGGGCATTCATCATGTAGACTCTTGTTTGCTAAATGGGAGCATAGGAGTAAGAGCTCTTGGGGTTGGCATCCTTTCCATAACGTGGCACTGGGAATCCACATTTGCTCATCCCTCTGTATTCCTGAAGAATAAATAGTCCACGTGGGCTTAATCTCAAGATCCAGAAAACGCTCTGTGACTGTGCTCGGACACATTGGACATCCAGTAAGGGAAGTTGGAGTGTGGTACAGTTCTCACAGTGATGTTTAACTGTGCAGCCATTGGACTTGCAGAACGTTGATAGCCTGTTGTAAGCTTTTATGGAGGAAGCATGGAGCTGAATCCAGTTGCTCCTTCTTACCCTGCACCTTTGCCACCTAAAAGAGAGTGTGTTCTTGTTACAGATGTTTCATTGTTTGTGAAATAAGTAAATTAAGAAAGAAAGTCACAGTGGGAGCCTGAGGCAGCTGGTCACTTTGCACTTGCAGTCAGGAAGCAGAGAGAGCAGGATGAACTCCCACTGAGCAAGAAATGCTGAGATCCAAGCAACCAGACTTGGAGATAATCTCATCACAGCCTGCAGAGTCAGGCAGGTCTGCAAGAGTGTGGGGGTGTGTGGGGGTGTGTGGGGGTGTGTGTCAGGGAAGAGGGGGAGGGAAAAAAGGGGGAGGAAGAGAGACACTGGTGCTCAGCTCACTGTCTCCTTTAAATTCAGATGGGAAACCCCATCACATATATTGGAGCTGCCTGTGTTTAGGGTGGGTCTTCCTTCCCATCTCAGTTAAAACTTACTGCAGACAGCCTCAGGGGCACACCTAGAGTGTGCCTTCTAGGAGACTTCACATCCAGTCAAGTTGACTGTGCTGATTTCCCACAGAGAGACAGACCAACGGAGAGCTGATGACCAAGAGAGGTGCTTTGAGAAATGAGAGAACAGGGCCTGACTGGGCGGACTAACTTACCTCCAATGAGCCTGTCAGTCAGAGTTTGTCCTGTCAGGGAAGCTTGGCTCTAGGATCCAGCTGGTAAATGCTGGAGTTCATCTAATGGGTGGAGGAGCTTTAACTATCATATCCTGTCCAGAGTGGCAAATCCTGTCATGCCAGGCTCAGCCTCTCAGCCCGATGACACTAAGTCCACAATCCCCTGAGTCTTCCAGACCTGCCTGGCTCTGCAGGCTGCATGTGATTACCTCAAGTCTGTCTGCTCAGTGTTTGCTGGCATCCCAGCATGCCTTACTCAGTGGGAGGTCATCCCCCGGAAAACTGAGGCCAAGGTTCTTCAAAGACGGCATGGCTTCTGATGTCCACAATGACAGGAGGATGGGCCACACAGGGGCGAGACTTCCAGTCACCACTACAGTGACAGGCATGCTACCAGGTACCCAGGTCCTATCCCGAAGACTTCCTCACGGGCAATCTGGTACAATCCGCACTCAGTCTCATGGGACGGATCACCCATGACAAGGGCTTGGAGACATTGTAGGAAGGTCTGTCACTCATGTTATTCCACAGCTCAGAAGTGCCAACGCAGAGACCTGAACTCACGGCTGGCTGCCTGAGTTCACAGTCCAAATCCTACACACAGAACTAGAGAGCTGAGTCACCTAAGTCGAAATCCAGGCGCTTGCCTTTTTATCCGCCATCCTGGAACACTTCGCTTGGGTGATCCTTCCCTGAGAGAGGTCATGCCATCTGTAAACCTGGTGACGACCTTGGGCTGAGGGGTCTACAGTACTTGGGCTGACATTTGATGACTTTATGGAAGTTGGACAATTTGGACTGAGGCTTTACAGACCAGAGCAACATAACAGGCTCTCTTTGTAGGGGACACTCACTCATGCTGAACGTGAAATTGAATCACAGCAGCCACCGGCAGGTGCCCAGTCAGCCATCTCTGCACAAGGAAGTCCCCTTGGTGTCTGTCAGTCAGCCATCTCTGCACAAGGACGTCCCCTTGGTGTCTGTCAGTCAGCCATCTCTGCACAAGGAAGTCCCCTTGGTGTCTGTCAGTCAGCCATCTCTGCACAAGGAAGTCCCCTTGGCGTCTGTCAGTCAGCCATCTCTGCACAAGGAAGTCCCCTTGGCGTCTGTCAGTCAGCCATCTCTGCACAAGGAAGTCCCCTTGGTGTCTGTCAGTCAGCCATCTCTGCACAAGGACGTCCCCTTGGTGTCTGTCAGTCAGCCATCTCTGAACAAGGAAGTCCCCCTGGTGTCTGTGCTTAAGAAAGGTCATTGCACTAGAATAGTAATGAGGTGGGTTGTTTGTTTGTTTGTTTTTTTGTCCATGTGGCCAAATGTCTGATATGAAGTAATTGGATGGAGGAAGGGTTATTTTAGCACACAGGATTGTGGTGGGGGACATGGCGGGCAGGATTCATCCCAGTGAGTAAGCTGCAGTGGCTGACTGAGAGCTGAGGGAGACCCATACAGTTGTGCCCAGTGAGCTTCCTCTAGCCATGTCCCCCTGGGTACCAGTCCTCTGGTGTGGGTGTGTGTGGGGGGGTGTTTGTTTGTTTTTAATTTATTTCATTTTGGGTGAGCAGCTTGCTGAGTTGCCTGACATTTAAACTTGTGACCCTTTCATTTCAGTTTAGACTAAACGCCTGAGTCACTCGCTGTGATGGTTTACACCTGTGTCCAGGGTGTGGCACTCTTAGGAGGTGTGGCCCTGTTGAGTAGGTGTGTCGCTGTGGGTGTGGGCTTTAAGACCCTCCTCCTAGCTGTCTGGTAGCAGCCATCTATATCAGATGAAGAGGTAGAACTCTCAGCTACTCCTGCACCATGCCTTCCTGGGTTGGTGCCAAGTTCCCGCCTTGATGGACTGAACCTCTGAACCTGTAAGCCAGCCCCAATTAAATGTTGTCCTTGTAAGAGTTGCCTTGGTCATGGTGTCTGCTCACAGCAGTAAAGACACCAGCCATACTTTAAATTTGGCTGCCTTTAAAATACGACAAAATAACAGTAAACACAAGATCTGGAGCCACCCCCTTTCCTCCTGCTATTTAAAATGCACACACCACTGTCTTGTTTTGTTTTCAGGAAACAAAAATCTGCCACAAAGCCAATGGGACTGAATGGATTCTAATTGCCTTTTGTGTGTGTGTGTGTGTGTGTGTGTGTGTGTGTGTGTGTGTGTGAAACCCCTTCATGCAGAAGTTGCCCTAGAAATTCCCCAAGAATTGAGACTACAAACTGGGATATCTCCAGAAGTTTTGAGGAGGTACCAGCTCGTCAAAAAGAAACGGTAAAAGAAGATGAAACATGTTCAAAGAATTTTCAAAAGGAAGGACTTCAAACGAGAAGTTTGCAAATGGTTTCTTTTGTCCTAAGGACAGAGTATTTGTGTAGAGTAGCTGCTGGAGGTGCCTGTCCCCTGACATCCTTAGTGGAGGTGAGACTCCTGAGTGCCAGGGAGGGGGGTGGGGCTGTAATAGTGGTGTCTGTATTTAGATCTGCCAGAGACCTTGGCCTAGATATTTTGTCAGGAATAGCTGCTTAGACTTTGGGCAAAACTTTGAAATCACCCAAACAGAATGCTTTCCTCACCAGGACACAACATTTCAAGTGTTCTTGAAGTCCCCAGAGTAGATGGATGGACAAGCCCTGTCTGCCACACCCTGGCATAGTCATGGGCTTGATGGGAAAGAGGATGGGGCAGTGGCCTTAGAGCCATGAGGCGAAGACCTAAAGGCATACATTGTGCAAAAAGACTTCCCTGCTTCCATTTGGGGGGGCTGGGAGGGAGGAGGAGGGTCAGACCTGCTTGCTTTTCTAAGGGAGAGAATGTTCTGTGGTCTTAGGAGGGGTGTCTTCTGAAATCCTTCACAGTTGCATATGCCAGCAATTCAGGGTTCCCAGAGAAAGAAAATACCAATTTAGAGAATCCAGTGCTTTTCAAACTGATTAGACCATGTGCTGTTTGACTCATGGAATCTGTTCTTTGAAAATGTTCATTTCCTATGTTTTTAAGTTATCATGTGGGAATCCCATCAAAAGAAAAGACCCAGGTCTTACAGTCTGCCTCCCTCGATGCTGCCACTCTGCTGAGAGACACACCACACTGTGTCAGTGGCCCTCTGAGGAACAAGGGGTCAGCGAGAGTATTGTCTTCAAGCAGGTGATGTAACCCAGTCTAGACAAGGCCACGCAGGCCCATTCTGCCCAGGTTCCAACAACCCCTCCAGCCATCACACTTACTGCAACTCCATGTTAAAATGAAATCTGGCTTAAATTGCACTTAAAGAGAGATAAGAAATCAAATGGACTTCTCACAGGTCCCTGGGCTCTGATGGTATGAAGTCATGTCTCTGTCTGGCTTCTTGATTACTGTATTAGCTGTGTGCTCCAAGGGCCCTTGCCAAGCAGCGGCTGGGGACAGCCACCAGCAACACTGCCTACACTGTATCAGAGAATCTTCTTTCCAGAGAGACAGCCCTGCCAACCGACCTGGAGGCTTCAGTTACGAGGTTACTGAATACACTGTGTACATTTCTGAATTGGTTCTCATGCTTATAGACAAGACATGGAACCCATTCTAGAACAATGTATAGGTTAGCTCCAACCAAACCCTGCAGTTTGATAGTGGAGAATACAATCAAAATGGGTGTGCACTTCCAGAAGGAGTCTTGGCAGGGAGAGAGATGTCCACTCCATAAGGCCAAGGTACAGGAAAAAAAATTAAAAAGGTAGTCTAGGGCTTAAGTTCCAGAGTGGCCAAGTAATTGGATTCCTATCCACTTGGAGGTCCTCTGAGGTTGGTGCTCAGTAGGACTCGATTAAATACGCCTCATGAAAGAATGATTTAAGAGAGCAGCCTACATGTCAAGATAGCAGACTCCTGGAAACAGACAGAGGTGCTGGCCGTTTTCCACATCACTAGTTTGAGAATCAAGTGGTGTGACACTTGAGGTCCTTACAGAGAGAAGCCACAGAATCTCAGCAGAATTAAAGTTCCCACAAGACCTGTAGCCATCCAACACTGAAAACCCCAGGTTGCCCCAGCCTAACCTAACCTGTCTCAGCCTGTTCCAGCCTGTCCCAGCTTGTCCTAGACTATCCTAGTCTGACCAAATCTGCCCCAGCCTGCCTTAGCCTGCTCCAGCCTGTCTCAGCCTACCCTAGTCAGCTTTAGCCTGTTCCAGACTGTCCCAGCCTACCCTAGCCTGCTCCAACCTGTCCCAGCCTACCCTAGCCTGCTCCAACCTGTCCCAGCCTACCTCAGCCTGTCCCAGCCTGCTCCAGCCTGCCACAGCCTGTCCCAGCCTGCCCTGTGTAGCTCTTTGCTGGCAGAGTAAGGACTTCCATACTGGAGAGAGCTTCTTGAGCACAGAATGGCCCTGGCAAGGGAGAAGATGTGTGCATATGCTGCCAGCCAACACTCAAAAGCTGTTCTGAGTAGAATGCTCTGTCTTTAGGGAGCTTCATTCTTAGATAGCTCTCCACCCTCAGCAATTTTCATCCTTTGAAATCACTTTTCTTAGATATTACTATCTCCAGATATCTCTATCCTAGGTATATTCCTGGAAAGCCTCACCCACAAAGTTCCATCTCCAGACAGTATACTAAGACCATTTCTCTCTTCATATAGCTTTATCTCAAGATAACTCCATCCTAGATGGCTCCAGCATCAGATGATAGCTCTGCCTCCAGATGACAGCTCCATCCCTAGACAGCTCTATGCTCAGAAAAGCAAAATACAGTGAACGCAGTAACATCACTGAGGTTCATAGCTTTGGAATGTGCAGCTCTTGTGGCTTGTCAGAGTCCCTAGAGAAGCAGATAAAGGGTGCTACATTCTCCTAGTGAGCTTGGAACTTCTGTGTTCTCGAAAGTACCTGAGCCACTGGTTTAGAATCTCCCAGGTTCCACTGTTTGTGGAATGTTTTCCCCCAGGTCTGTAGCATCATAGGTATTCTGGCAAACCAAGAGGGAGAAAGCCTTGTGGATAAGGAACTTGGAGGTTCAGAGCAAGATTGTGGGAATGTGGAGACTTGGAGAATGGCAGGTATGTGGTGACCAGGTGTTCAGCTAAGGAGATCTGTTTAGAGTTGGTAAGATAGAGCTTGGGGCTCTAGGAGAGAGAGAGTGATCAGTGGCAGGGAGTTGCCCTGAGCACACCTGGCCGCCACTGAGCACACCTGGCCGCCATTAAGCACATCTGGCTGCCACTGAGCACATCTGGCTGCCACTGAGCACATCTGGCTGCCAGTTCATTTGAAGAGCAAGGTGAAAGTGGCCATATCCAGCTGTAGTGAGTTGCAGCCTTTGCCATGTTGAGGCTGCATGGGTAACATTTCCTCTCTTCCCTGGAACCCTTCTGTTCCTGACAACAGGATGAGGCAAAAATATGGGCTTGTCCTCTTTGTCTTTAGGTGTTTCTACACTTTCCTTTCAGGCAAAGGCTTCTGAGCCCCCAGCTTTGTCTCTCCTCAGGCCAGAACTCACATTCCGGGGCTCTGTGAGTCTCCAGACACCACCAGGCCTCACTCATTTCTCTGCTCTCTGAGCATCTGGGCACTGCTGGATAACCAGAGCCACGTGCTAGTTTAGTGTTACTTCATGTAAGCATTCTTGTTCTATCCTGTGAGTTGTTCCAATCCTGTGGCACAGAGCAAGTCTGTCTCATTCAATAGAAACATTTTTAAAAATTCTAAATATATTATCTTAAAAGGGCATCTTGTGTTCACACGCTTACTATCCTTGGGCAAAGTCAATGTTTCTGCCATAATGAATTTCAAAGGCCGCTTTACAATAAAGCAAGTTCTTGTCCTTGTGCCATCTAGAACCTTCTTTCACCGTTAGCTGGGTTGACAGGCAGTGCACTGAGGCAGATTTTGTTGAACACCCAAGGCTGCTATAATTGCTCTGAGGACTTTTAGTAAAGGTGACCTGGCCCAGAGTAGCAGTCACTCTGCTTTCAAGCCTGCACCTCCCCCTTCATCTCCACCCACGGGGACTCCACATCACACAGGCTTGGAGTACTCTGAAATGTCCCCAGTGGAACCAGCCATGTTCCCTAATGAGTGTAGCTGGTTTGAAGAACTCGGGACACCCAGGGAGGAAAAGAGAGCTAAAGTCCAATTACATCACACATTAGCTTAACAGGATATTATTTATTGTAATTTATGGAAATATATTAGTGAATTTCCCGATGTAACTGAAAGGTCTAAATTATATTCAAAAGAGAATATTTAATGACATGTTAGCAGGTACTGTATTTGAGAGCTATTTGTTAAAGTGCTACCAATTTTGACAAACATTTGTAGAAGTGATTTTTTTTTTTTTTGGAATCTTGAGGGAACAGAAATAATATATGGGTAAAAAACACGGAGTACTGTTCACAGATGACATCAGGATAAATAAGAATTCAGCAGTGGAAGAGTCTCCTCTGCCTTGTCTAGTGCTGGCTTGCATGCATAATTATCAGAGCTCATTTTAATAAAACCAATAAAGAATGCTAAGTTGGGAGTTTCGCTACAATATTAAGCTAAACAGATGGAAAAAATTCTTGCTGCTGCTGATTCATCTAATAAAACTCAGCATAAGCTAATCCAATTTCTTAAAATCAAGACAAGTAGAGTGAGTGCTGTAACGTATCTGTCATCTGTCTGTCTGTCTATCTATAACTGTCGATCTATCTATCAATTGTTTATTATCATCTAAATACCTACCTATCATTATCTATCATCTGTCAATCAATCTATTGATCTATGTATGTATGTATCTATCTTTTATCTACCTACTATTATCTATCTAGCTATCAAGCTATTATCTACCTAGCTATCAAATATGTATCATCTACCTACATGCCTTATTCCTATTTATCATTTATCTATCTACATATCTATCATAAATATCATCTATTGTCTATCTATATATCTATAATCTATTATGTATGTATGTATGTATGTATGTATCTATCATCTATTATCTTGTCATCGATTGATTATCATGGGTTGTTTTGCCTCTGACCACTCTAAGCAATCCAGCTACAAGCACCAGCAACTCTAGGAGCCATTGCTTTTAAATATTTGATTGTATGATGAAGAGTGAAGTGTTGAGATTTGATCTTTTGAGATGTATTGTAATGATAAGTACTGGCCGCTTAGGCCTGGTTGCTCCCGGGGATGAGAGAGTCTGCCATACTCAAGTTATGCTATGTGAGCTTGCCTCACAAGTTATCCCTGATTGGTGAATAAAGATATCTACAGTCAGTCGCTGGGAAGAAGAGAGATAGAGATATTGGGTTCCAGGGCTTGATTGGGGATCGGAGGAGAACCAAGAGGGGAAAGAGAAGGAGAGGGGAGGAGAAAGGTGCTATCGGTTAGGAGTCAAGGAAGCATGGCCTTGAAACGTAGTAAGCAGTAACTCAGGATTATCCAAAGGAAATTGATTTTAATAGTACACAGGGCAGATATCTGCCCAGCTCTAGTGCTGATTAGGGCTTCTTATAAATATAAAGGTCACGTGTTTTTTATCTGGGAACTGAATAATCTAAGGCTGGGTAGAAACCCTGGATTCAGATTAAATATTTTCTCCAAAAGTGAAATTACTGTAACATATGATTTTTTTTCCTATATTGAACTCTGTGTCAAATAATTCATTCTGACGTTTAGTTTGCCTGTGCTGTGGAGAGGGAGATTCCATTATTTTGAAGCTGAATTCACCTGTGTGGTTGGGAGAGGCTGTCATTTGTTTCATTAGAAAAAACACCAAAGCTCCACGTTTGTAGACCTTGTTCTAATGTAGAGACAGAAAAGAGGAAGTGTGGGGATGCCATAGAGCAAGGAAGGCCTGGGAAGAGAGCAAAAAGGAGCCACCTCGAGGCTCCTGCCGTGACCGAGGTAGCTGGGAGTGGGAGGGGAGACATCTGCCAAGCATGAAGGGCGTGTGTTGTGAAGCTGGAGAGAGAATTGCACAGTGCTTTCCTGCCAATGCTGGGTGAGCGTCTTTGGGGAATGTTCACGTGTAGTCTGAGGTTGGATCCATATGATGAAGAGATGGGAGCGATGGAAGGAGCCAGGCAGACCATGCAATCCAGAACTCTCTGAGGGCTTTGGATTTCAGCTGAGGGTTAATGGGAAGGTGGTGGGTTTAGTTGGTGAACAGAGAAGTGGTTAGTTGGAATGGGGAGGCTGGACCAGTCTATATGGCAAGCTTCCTGTTATTTCTTCTCTCTTGGCCGAGACAGCAGTACACAGTATCTTGTTGGGAATAACCTCTTAGTGTCCATACCATGAGGGCTTCGGGGACCAGTCACCGTGGGCTTCCCATGGCTTGTCATCCTGCCCAAGGTGATTGTACATAATGCCTGGAGTAGCGCCAGCCTCTCGAAACTCATCAGCCTGAAAGGTGCTTCTTCTGGACGCTTGAGTCTGGATGGTCCTTCCACACTAACACCCAGGACATCATCCTGTAAGCGGAAGCCAGTGTCCACTCTCCTCTGAGAGCATGAGAAAGAAGAAAGAAGTGAGAAGGGTCTGCAAACCAAACCCCTGGGTGGCAACCAGCGAGCGGCTCATCGCCGTAACAGGAAAGATATCTGGATTATGACTGCAGAAGAGAAAAGGGCTCTAAGTGCTTATCATACTCTGTAAGATTTTGTAAACACAGCAACCAGATGTTCTAGCTGAAAGCATCTAACCCTGAAAAGAGAACCAACACAAAGGTTTTAACAAATGAATTGTTGCCAAATCTGCTACAAGATGCCGATGACCAAATATTTAACATTTGTGCTTATTCAGAGACACCAGAAATAAGCGGGCACAAACTGAGTTGGGTAATGCCACAGAGCATGCTTTTTGTGACCTTCATTCTCCCTTGGGGAGGCAGGGAGGCTGTCACTTATGCCTTGTGATAGCACAGGCAACAGTAACTCACCTGTTTCCTGGAGTTGTTAAATCAGGGAAGATAAATGGCCACAGGAGCAGGATCCCTTCCTCCTACATGTCAAATCCCTCACACATTATATTTAAAAAATACAGCTTGAAATCCTAGCCAGTCATGTCCCCTGCAGGAGAGCAGACAGCCTTGAGGACAGAAGAGAGGCAGGTAAGTCTTGCAGCTGACTGAGTGACGCAGAGAGCAAAGAACGACTGAAGTGAGACAGATGCCAAGCCTACAGAACAGACCTGGGAGGTAGGGGCGGGGCTTCCGGGACTGAACGACTGAAGTAAGACAGGTGCCAAGAGGACAGAACAGACCTGGGAGGTAGGGGCGGGGCTTCCGGGACTGAGCTGAAATTACATGCAGTAGTTCTGTCTTATTTTTCCATGTGTCATACAGCAATGGCTTAGCCTGAGGCCAAAGCAGTTACTGCAAGCTCTGGGGTGACAAGACGGAATGCTGTGACCAGGCAGGGCGTTAGAGGGTAGACTGCACACCCAGAAAACCAGATCTGTCAACCCATGGGCAGTGGGTCTCATTCCCTGGCAGAAAAGCAATGGGGTCAGCGCTGAGAGCTTAGAGAGGCAGGGCAGCAGACACTTGAGGAGAATCAACAGTAGACATGTGCAGTGCCAAGTGCAACAGATGGAAGGAGCCAGCCGCTCTTGGAGCAGGGCTAACCCATGAGCAGACTACAAAGAGCAAAGAGAAACAGGCACACCCAAACCAGGCAGGCACAGAAGGCAGGGAGTTAGAAGTGGGGCATCAAAATCCTGAGCTGATGTGTGGGCAGAGGGCAGAGAAGACAAAGCTAAGGCTTTCAGGAGACTTCGGGAATCCCACAGGGACATGTAGATACAAGGAGAGCAAAACCCTGTGGACAGTGACCCCTTAACATCTACACCTCCTTAAAGAATCCCGGAAGGAGAGAAGGGATGCAGAGAACAAAGGAAATTAAGACCCAGTAACGGTTCTGAGAGGAGGAAGTAGGGTGGACATTCCAGAAGAACAGAAAAGGATCAGATTATCCAAAACCCCCAGAAAGAAAAATGAGATTTCTGGCTTAGAGGCAGAGTTCCGGCAGTGTTCGGCTTCTCCTTGCCAGCAATAGATACTGGGAGACAGAGGAGACATGGCTTCACAGTTCCAGGGAAGCTGTTTGCATAACTAATCTTGCACTCAGCCAAAATAACACCAATTCATCAGTGAAAAAAAAAAGATTTTTTTTTTGACACTTAAGGATTAGATGTCTTACAGATACCTGGGAGGATATGGGATGGTCACTGGAATGTCACAGATTGCAGCACATTCTATCAAATGTGACATCAAACATCAAATATTCTATCAAATATGCCACGAGCTCAGGATTACATGAGCACTCATCGTAGAAAAGCGGCGTAAGCCAGGGCAGACTGTCCAGGCTGCATTTGCAACCTCAGCTTCTAAGTCGTAATCCCCCTGCTCCCTCCTCTGCCTGGGGCCCTCCTATAAGTGGTAATCCCCCTGCTCCCTCCTCTGCCTGGGGCCCTCTTATAAGTGGTAACCCCCTGCTCCCTCCTCTGCCTGGGGCCCTCCTATAAGTGGTAATCCCCCTGCTCCCTCCTCTGCCGGGGCCTCCTAGCTGTGAGCTTTGCACAAGCATCCCTGCCTCAGAGGCCTCTACCGATTTAACCAGTCTCCATTAATAAGCACAAAGATGGCTTACATGTTTTCCTACTAAACGGTTACAGCAGTGAGTGTCCCTTAGTCTTTTGTATCTGCATATGAGTAATATTTATACAGGGGGAGGCCCTAACACGGGAATAATTACAGATAAAAGAGAACAGAAAATTAGAAACCTCACAGATATAGCAAACCCACTCCAGTGTAATCACAGCCACTTATTTACTCTTCAGATAACAGAACTCTGCACTCAGCTCTTCCCGAAGTGTGGTGTGTGTGTGTGTGTGTGTGTGTGTGTGTGTGTATGTATACACACATGTGTGGTGTGTATGTGTGTGCAGGAGGTGTGTACTTGATGTGTGTGTGGTGGTTTTGTACGTATAAATGTGGTACATGAGTGGTAGGCATATGTGGTTTCTATGTGTATGGTATGGTATGTGCTTGGTGTGTGGTGTGTGCATGTGGTGTGTGTATGTGTGCACATGTGGTGTGCAGAGTTTGCACGTGTGTGATATCATTGTGCATGTGTGTATCTGCATGTGTGAATCATGGGGAATGTGAGATGGCGTGTGTAGTGAATTTGTGTGCATTTATATGTATATGTGCAAAGTGTGTTTGTGTACAGGTGTGTGCTGTATACGTATTGTGCATACATGTAGATATGTGGGTGTTTGTTGGTGTGTATACTGACATGTAAATGTGTATATTTGTGATATGTATGTGGTGGGTGTGGTGACATTTTGTGCACGTGCGTATGATATGTCAGTGTGTGTGTGTTCTGAGTGCAAATGTGTAGAAGGCGTGCACACTGGAGCCTCTAAGGACAAAGTCCTGTCTGTGCTGCTGCTCTTTTCCTACAGATGGCGCTGTTGCCTTGCTCTCCCTTACTCAAGCCTAGGGATGGCTGTAATTACAAAACAAAAAGAGTATACACTGCGCACAGGTGGGCTGGCTGCTTTTGTTGTTTAGGCCTAGCAGGCCGGGATCTATTCTTCACAACTTCCAGGCTGTAAAACTCAGATAACTTTGAGATGTGCTGTTCTTCAGAAAGAAAAAAGAGAAGATTATATTTGACCATCTTTTTTGAAATCTTCAGAAATAAGCCCTTTGAAAATAAGTCTTTGAGAACTTCCGAGGGTGTGCATCCAGCCAGAGCGGTTCAAGGGAGACCAGTCAGTTAGGCTTCAGTTTGCAAGTTCTTCATTCTCTTCCTCTTCTAAACAAAAACACATGCAAATGCCCTGTTCCCTCATCAGAGAGTGGGGGTGAGGGGTGTCTCACAGCTTTGTAGATCCCAGGGCTGTTGGTGGTCGCTCCTTCCAGGTAGACACTGTGGGCAGGAAAGGAGTGGGCATGGCTGACCATCAGGCCTTCTGGATTGTGTCCAAGCGCTGTCCATGCGATTCAGATATGGCCGGCGCTGGGATTTGGGTCCAGCCTGGGACCTTTCTCTCTTCTGCAGAAAGGAACTTTCAGTTATGCTCAGGATCCATAGCCCAGCCCCGCTGAGCCCGGATCCATCTGTCAGGGATGTATGTATACTGCAAACCCTGCCTGTTGCAGTTGGCCTGTCTCTGCAGAGCTTTGTACTTGTGGCAGCCTATTGGAAGTGGACAGCAGCACGTGGTCCTCTCAGAATGAAAGATGCAGAGATGCAGTGACCTTGAATCCCAGTCAAGATCGTGAATAATTGAGAACAGAACTCAGCTGCAGAACACGCTCTGAGCTCCTCAGTTTTCAGGTCTCTGAACACGTGACCGTGACCTTTTTCCGTCTGCCTGGCTCCGGTTCCCAGCTCCAGGCCCTCGAGGCTGCTGGTGGGCGCTGAGGTGGAGCACTGCTTGTCCACATTAGTGAAAGTTGAGTTTTCTGGTGTGAGTCTCAGTTACATCGGAATGGGGCTGCTAAGCAGAGTTCACACAGACAAGCAGAGTGAGCTCTGAGAACCGTAAAAACACATAGATGGCTTCATGCATCCCCAAAGGAAACTACAGAAAGTTAGGTGGATTTTAGAGGGTGCAGGGCTGTGTGGGCAGAGCTGACATGGCTTACAGGTGCTGAGCAGGGCAGCCACGTGAGATGGGAGGCCTGAAGCAGGCTCCTCCAGCACCAACGGAGTTAACAAAGGCTGGATCTCCTGTGCGTCCATCTGGCAGAGCTGACATGGGGATCCTGGGTTGCTTTAAATGCTTGCCCGCTGGAGGACCCTGGGCAGAAGTCATGGAAGGAGTCTGGGTACTGTTTCAGAAAGTCAGAGGCCAAGAGCAAAGTGGAGATCTGAGCCAGGAGGTCACGACCAAGGACCACAGTGCCCATCCAGGTTTAATTACAGCCAGAGTCCCGAGGCAGCAAGAGGCCAGCAGAGCAGAGAGCAAAGGGCACGGGGCTAAGTGAGCTCCCAAGCCGAGCAACAAGATGCTGAGGGTGGGACAAAGCTGCGGATTTGCCTGCTGCTCCCCTACTCCTCTCTCTGGAGAGCAGCTGTGATAGGCCCCTTGCCCTGTGTCCACACATAGGCAATATTCTTCACAGCTGTTCCAGCTGTTGAATGGCAGATGCTTGGAGCCCCACTTGGAGGAGGAGCCCAGGGTTAGGTTGAAATCCTTGGCACCCAGGGTTGAGCTTGATTAGTAATGCCTGCCAGGGGTACAGACATAACAAATAGGCACGCATGTTTGAGCTCTCTGGCTCCGAAGGCAGGGATTGATTATTAAAGCCTTCCAGGGACACAGGTATAGTGAGTAAAGGCCTGTGGGTTGTATCTGCCTCTGGCTACCTGTGGTGAGTGGCACAAGCTAGGCCATCTGGGAGTCTGAGTTTTGGAAATTACTTTCACTGTGTGAAGTGTTGCCCCCATTTGGACTGTCTTCCAAAATTCTGTCCTGCAGAATTCAGGTCCTGGAGGCTCAAGCTGACTCGGCCACACAGCATGCACATTTCTCCTCACTCTTCAGGTCATTGTCATCCCCTGTGTCCCCTCTACCTCCCCCATGGTTTACAGGGATCCTTGAGAGTAGAAACGCCTTTAGAAGCTGCGTGTTCTCAGGGCCTGGCACACAGCCAATCCAAATGGATGTTCATTTCGTTCCTGTCCTTTCTCCCTATCTCCCTTTAAAATCAGTGCAGGACCGCACAATCCAATGCGGCGCTCCTTTAACTGTACAAATGGATGCTTTCATCTGGCTCAATTTTCATAAAAGAGTACAGGGAAAGAAATTAAAATACAAAAATTCGGGCTGGAGAGACATCTCAGTGGTTGAGCCTGCTCTCCTGCCAGGAGTTCAGTTTCCAGCCTGCACAGTGGGTGGCACGCAGCTGCTTGTAACTCCAGCCCCAGGGGCATCTGACACCTCTTCTGGCCTCTGCAGGCACTTGCATACACAGACACGTACACATTATTGTTACTAAAGAATAACAATAAATTTTTAAGTACAAATATAATGAGGTTTAGTTAGGAACAGAGAGCCTCTGTTAGCTGAGTTTTTCATTCACACAGAGCTGTGGGGATTAGGGAGATGCTGGGCTTTCTTGAAGAGTCTGCACTTCACTGCACTGTGGTTGGTTCAGTCTCCTCACTGCCTCAAGGGGTCTGGTGTGAGGGGATACTGAAGCCTCGTGGAGCAGGAAGGCATGACTTGGCTTGAGAGCGGGGAGAAGCCACAGTGGGGCAGAGACACTTGGATGTAGGCATTCAAGCACCAGTTGGTTCAGGGGCAGCGCGGAGGAGATGGCGGCCATCTTAGCTGGCATGTCCCTGAGCCTGCTGTTCCACCCCAGGTGCTTGCTGTGGACCAGTCAGCTGATCCTGACCTGACTTCTCTGCCAGGCCGGTGTCACTGTTACCGCTTTGCAGACACCTGCTGGAGGCCAGCGTACAGATGGAGCTGCTCCACACCGGAAGTGAGCTCCGGGATGCCCCATGTGGAGTGACCTTGGCAAGCGACCTTGGCAAGTTCCCAGTGGTCTTCATTTTCTTGGCCAATAGATGCCAACCAGATTTCCTCTGCTGGGGCCCGGTGAGCACGTGTGCATCCTATGGGGGCACAGATGAGGTATATCTCTGAGAGCTTGGGGGTCCACAGGACGGAAGGAGAGACACACTTCTTGGATCCTGCACCAGGAGGCTACGTCTGCCCCGCCCTGACACTGTGCATAGCTGTAGTATTTACCGCAGTCTGCTTTCTCAGATATTTAATGCTGTGCACATCTGTCTCCACACAGGAGTGGAAGTGCTGTAGCAACAAGGGCCATATGCTTTTCATCTGTCCCTCAGCCTGCAATGGGGCTCTGCCAACTACCAAATGCAGTTCCACAAGCAATCACATGCAATTTTAACCCTGTCCTTGCAGCCTGGGCTTGGACGCTCACCCTAGCCACCCTGGCTTCTCCTGGAGTTGAATCAACTTGACATGCATCCATTGGTGTCTACTGTGCGCTGGACACCAGGGCAGGCAGAGAGCTGGGGGTCGCTTTGCCTCTGGCCCTGGAAGGGAAGGTGAGTCATGCTTTCAGGCTTTGTCCTAAGCTGTAGACATGCTCTGGGCCCAGACCTGCCCCCTGTGATGCCTTGACTCTGCCTCCTGCCTGGCAACAGCATGGCTGCCCACCCCAGAGGCTGCCAGGAAGGAGGAAGTGAAGAGGTCACATGACAGAAAGCATGCTGGTGGCTGACAATTGCTGGCTCTCACCTCCCTCACCCCCATCCCAGACACCAGATCCTCTGTGCTTAGCTCAGTGATGACTTGGGCCACTCGCACAGGTGCTCTCCAGGGATGAGCATGGGATTCTTGCTCTGGGCTTCCATGCAAATCCTGATGTTGAACCTCATTGGCTCTGTACCCACTGGGTGCTGCCACTGTCCCTGTGTGTATGAATTTTAAATGTGTCCTTGCTATCACCAAAAATCACCAGGGAGAGAGCAAAATCACCCCTGCCTGGTGATTTTGACAGAACAGTCCAGGGATCTGGCACTCACAGGTTTTCTTCTGCAATCCTACATATGCAGTGACCCCGTGTGTGCTCCATTTTCAAGCTGGTGTGTATTTTCTTTCGTTAAGTAAAACTCGGAACAAACATCCTTTTACTCAGCTCTGCAATTTATAATTACTATTAATGTGCAGCTCACATGCAAGCATTGGGGGCTCCCAGCCCTGAGGTTTGCTCACAAAGTAACCGGGAGACTGGAGCCAGCCTCACAGGAAACGGTAAAACAGATGTGCCCCTCCCCCACCCCAAACCTGCGGGATCCTGACCCTCAGACGTTGCTCCTCCCATTTCTGTAGCAGCTGAGCCAGGTCTCTTGCTGCTTTATAAGCCAGGCCAGCTGGCTCATGAGGGCTTGGAGGTCTCCAGTCTTTCCATCCCATCCCCCTGCAGGGATGTGCTGGGATTCTAGGCATTTCTGATATCGAATTTGGTTTTACGTAGGTTCTGGGGATCTGAATTCAGACCTGCGCACAAATGCTTTTACCCACTGAGTCTTTCTCCAGGCCTTCCCGTGGCCTCTCCAGTAGCTGGTATTACAGGCTTGCCTTATTGTAGCATCACACCTGGGTCAATTTTTATTTTTCTATTTCGGTCATCGGTGTTTGTCTTTTGTGGAACAGTTCTTCCTTTCTTGTGTTTAAGTGAATGTTATAATTCCCTTCTGAATATTTGTATGTGGGATTAAGAAGCTTAGCAGAATGCATTGAGAGCACACTCATGGATAAACTGCATAGCATGAGCATTTGCAAGTGCAGGCAGTGGCACAACTCCATGCTGCCTGAGCAGGCCAAGTCCTTAGGACAAGGACCAGGGCGCCATGTCCAGGTGGCTCACTGCATGAGTGGCCCCTGCAAAGGCCTATACTCCACCAACACTGCGCTCAGACACCAGAGTCACCACAGGAATGCAGCTGGGGTGGAGTGAACCTAACAGTGCTTCCATGAGCTTCAGCAGCAGGCTGCACAGCCACTCCCCTCTGTCCTTCCTCACACATGACATTGTAGCTTTGAGGGGTGTGCAAGGCACAGGTGAGCATCTGAGCTGGAATATTCAGAGATCTTAATGATTTCTAAGGAGTCACGTGTCTCATCCATTGCTGGGAGCTGCTCCCACCCATGCCCTTTCCTCAGGCTTTCTCTTCCAAGAGTATTCGTGAGACATAACCCAGACTCTGGGTGTGGGGCACCCATAAGAACTGAATGAGAACCAGTCTCAAGGGAAACATCCCTGATTCAAGGGAATCGGGGCCCCAGGGTCTGTTTGGGACCCTCTGGACCCCATAACTCCTGGGTGCAAACAAGCTGCACTTGATATTAAACTGGATTTTCATGGTTGTGTTGAGAGCAATCGGAGAGTGGTACAAAAATCATCCAGGTGGCAAGGGCGAGGCAGAGCCCACTCCCCAGCTCACTCCTCTGAGTACACACATGCCCTGCCTCCCAGGGAGCATTGTCTCAGTGCTCATTTCTTTGGGGCAGGTCCCGGGTGTTGTAATCATAAAAAGAGAAAGAGTTATAAGAGTATGTTCTGGTGGGGTGTGGGGGAAGGAGGTGCCCCTGCAGGGCCCATGCTGAGACATCCCGTCCCTCTGAGGGACCAGCCACACGCCAGTATAGTATAGAATAGAGTTTATTTAAGGCATGGGGAGGGGAGTTAAGAGGGTAGTAGAGGCAGAGAGAAAGGCAGAGAGGAGGAGAGAGTAGATAAGTAGAGGCCAGCCATGACCACATGGAGAGAGGGGGGGAGGGAATGGGGAGCAAGGGGGTAAGAGGCGAGAGAGGCCAGAGCAAAAGAGAGAGAGGAGGGGCAAAGCAGCCCCTTTTATAGGGCCAAGCCAACCTGACTGTTGCCAGGTAACCGTAGCAAGGAGTATACCTGGCTGCTTCGGGAACTGTTGGGGTGGAGCCTCTTTTCCACAGCCACGCAGGGCCCTTGCTATTTGCTTGTGTGTTTGTTTTTCTCAAGTAGCCCAAGGATGCTTAAGAATGGGGATCAAGTCTGGGTTTTCTTGGTTTGTCCTTGCAGCCTTTCCTATGTAGTTCTTGGGATCAAATCAGGAGGCATTGAAAGCTGGGGTGGGGGGAGGGGCACGGAATTGACAAGAATTAAAAGATTGTGGCAATCTCTGCGAGCATCTTTCTTGCATCTATATACTAAGGTGAGATTGTGGCAGGACAGGAGTGACACCAAGATTAACATATGAGAGGCAGGGTTAGAGAGATGGCTCAGGACTGGTGCCTCTTATAGAGAACTCAGGTAAAATTCCAAGCACCCACAGGTGAATAGCCATTAGTAACTCCAGTCTCAGGGGATCCAATGGCTTCCTCAGACTGCTGTGGGCACCTTACATACACGATACATGGACCTACCTGCAAGTGAAACATCCATGCATATAAAATAAAATTTAAAGCTAACAAGATTAGATGGGAGGGGTTCAAGAGCTGGCTCAGTGGTTAAGAAGGGCTTGCTTCTCCTCTAGAGGGCCTGAGTTCAGTTCCCAGCACTAAGAACTTCCTATAACTCCAGCTTCAGGGCCTCTAACAACTCTTCGGGCACCTGCATACACACACACACACACACACACACACACACACACACACACACACACCTTAAAATTAGGTTAACATATAAATGAAGTGAATTGGCAGAAAATGAAACCTTTTCCTACCTGGAATACAGGGAGCAAACTGAGCATGTAATAGAAAAGCCTGCTGTATACAGCCATAGAAGGTGTGGCACCATGTTAATAACCTGTTAATAATGTGCTAATAGTTACATGTTAATAATAAGGGCCATGAGGTTCCTGCCCTGGTGCTTTGCAGCATAAACCCTTCCTCAGCTCTCTAGCCGCACTCTTAGTAAACTGTCTCCATTGCTATCTCTAACCACGTGCCCCAGATACAACTCCTTGTCCTGGGTCATAAGAACCTAGAGAATTCTGTGGATGCCCTAGGACTCAGATCTGCACCGATAACAAGTTAATGTCCTGGGCAGGGGTCCAATGTCTAGTTACACAGTGGCCTGTGCCTGTTTAATTTCAAATTCCACCAGCTGCTTTCAAATCATACTGTATTGCGGCAACACCAGGCTCCCAGTCCCTCAGCTGTAAGACTGCTCAGCCCTCCTTGAATCTAGCGTGCTCTGATTTGCCCTGAACAGTCCACTCTGATGCACGTGGTTGATGATCTCCTCCCTGCCCTGCCCGTCTTCTGAGCTTGCTTTCTCTGTGTTCATTTCACTGTGACATTCCTCACAGTGTCTTTGCCATCTCTCTCTCTCTCTCTCTCTCTCTCTCTCTCTCTCTCTCTCTCTCTCTCTCTCTCTCCAGCTCCGAGTCTTCACCATCTCACCTGAGTCTTCATTTCCTTTCTTGTCACTGTAATAAGTTTTCCCCATGAAGGCAACTTAAGAGAGGACAGGTTTATTTTAGCTCACAATCCAAGGTGAGTCCACCACGGTGGGGAGCCGAGGCAGCAGGACCTTGAGGCAGCTGATTACATTGTATGCACAGTCAAGAGAGCAATGAATGCATGCTCAGCTCACACTCTGTTTTATATGGTCCAGGACTGGTGCCTAGGGAATGGTTCCACCCACAGTGGGCAGTTCTTGCCACTTCAGTTAAGACAGTAAAGACCTAGCATGCTCAGGCATGCTCCCAGGGAATAGAGGCCTGTCTAGTAGACAATGAACAAGACCCATCAGGTTGGGCCATCAAATACATCACAACTTTAGCAATAGCTCGACATCCAGGAGAGGAATGGCTGTTGGTGAGCCCCTTCCCTTTTTGTCCAGACTCTGCACCTTCTCTGAGTCTTACCTAGTCAGTCATCCCATCCTCAGCCTCCTTTAATCAGAATGGGTTTTCTTTCCTTACTTGGGAGATTATGGGATAGAACTTACATGCATTACTTTTCTGCTGCTGTGGGAAAATAACTGACGGAAACCACCTTGGGAAGAAAGGTTTATTTGGGATGCGGTTCATCATGGTGGGGAGCTGTCAGCAAGACAGCAAATCACATTTCATCTTCACACAGACAAAGAGAGAGAGTGAGAAAGCATGAGGGGGAGAGAGGGAGCCGGAGGGAGGGGGGAGAGAGGGAGCCGGAGGGAGGGGGGAGAGAGCAGGATATAGATCAGGCTATAGAGCCTCAATTCCCACCTCCAGTACTTCCTCCAGCAAGGCTCTACCTCCTAACTGTTACATAGCATCCCCCCCCCCCACACACACAAAATGGAAACACCCACTGAGGACCACGTATTCAAACACACAAGCCTATTGGGTACACTTCTCATTCAAACCACATCGCAGCCATATATAATGCTGATATATGTCTACTTCCTGATCTACTCTGTGGTCATTAAAATGTAAGGAATGTATTCCAGTGTGAGGTGCAATGTTCTGCAATACCTACCCAATTTCATTTCATCCTAAAAGTTCATACACAGTTGTCCTGACCCACTTTGGTAGCAATGCTTTTAAAAATAATTTCATTATTAATAATAATCATGAACATAATAATAATAATTCCTGGTTGAGAATTCAGAGCTGTATATATTTTAGTATGGAATATGATGTTTGGATATACATAAGATGTGGGATGATTAAATAAAGCAGAGATCCAACTCAGCTCAGAACAAATGTGTGACATTCATGACATGATCTACATAGGTCTGTCTCTGCATTCTAGTTCTAGCTTGACACTCAGTTTGGTTATTTCTAGGTAATGAGGATATTTTATTTTAACTCAGTATTCCAGTTCTGTGAAGATAAGTCACCTACCCTCCCTCCTCTCCTCTCCCCTCCTCTCCTCTCCCCTTCTCTCCCCTTCCCTCCTCTCCTCTTCCCTCCTCTTTCCTCCTCTCCCCTCCCCTCCTCTCCCCTCCCCTCATCCCCTCTTCGTTCTTTTCTTTTCCTCCTTTCTCACCCTTTTGCTCCATCTTGTTCTTAGTCCCCTCTTATTCCATTTTCATTTCTTCCCTCTCTTCTTCCTTCAATCTCTCTCTCTCTCTCTCTCTCTCTCTCTCTCTCTCTCTCTCTCTCTCTCATATTTATTCTTCTCAACAAACCCCTCATTCAGGGCTCTGATTCTAATTCCTTTGGAAGGTTTGGTGTTTTACAGCCTGCAGCCTTCTCACTCAAGAATTCAATGTATCTCTCCTCTCCTCTCCTCTCTCTCTCTCTCTCTCTCTCTCTCTCTCTCTCTCTCTCACACACACACACACACACACACACACACATTTTACACTATTTCTGTGAAGTTCTGTCTAGGCCTAGTTAGGATTATTCTGAGGCAGATTATATGTGTGCTTTTAAACCTTTCTTTTATTTTAAATCACATATCTTTGCATGTGTGTCTCCATAGGTGTGCGTACATGACGGAAGGTATTCACAGAGAGGGATTTGATCCTCTCTAACTGAGTTACAGAAGGTGGTGAGACACCATGTGACCACTGGGAACCTGGGTCCTGGAAGAACAGCCAGAGCTCTGAAGGCTGAGTCACCTCTGTAGCCTGCCCATGGGTGTGGTCATTGTTTGTAGAGTTATTGTCATATTTTTTAGTTCCTCACTGTGAATAAATGACTCACTATTTATTGTTTGCAGGCAGATATTTAGTAAGTCATTTTTTGTACCTCAGTAGCTTTTACCTGATCTTCTCTGTTTTGCAGAGAGACTTTTTGATACAAAATGGCTCCTTTTTGTTGCTGGTTTTCTTGCCCTTCACTGAAGAAAGACACTTTGCTAGGACAGTCACCAGCCATCATTTTAAAATTTGTTTTTGAGGACCAGAGCATGTAGACATTCCTCAGGATGGACTGACTGTTGGCCACCTACAGACAAGGAAGGTCCTTGCCACCTCTTCACAGAACCAATCAGTTTAAAAGTCACACATTGTGCCTAATAGCTGCTTCTCCAGTCGGGCTGTGCAAGGCTGCCATCTTGCCTTCAGGTGCAGGATGACCCCAGTGCATTGGAACAATAAATTCCTCTTGCTTTTTGCAGGGATCCCTGACTCTGTGTTTTTCACTCAGGGGTCCCCGGTAAGCTAAGGCTCATCAGAGTCTTTCATATATGGGGGCCCTTTCCCACCATAGCAAGTTTCCTCTGGAACCCGATTGCACTAAGAACTGTGGTGAGAAATGAACTGATGGCCTCTGCATGCGCCTGTCAGTCTCTATCCACGCAGGGTGTGGTGTGTTCCCATGCCACCTCTAACGGGATGCCTTGTTCTAGAGGCAGACATACTTCTGCTAGCTTGCTTTGTGCTCATCCTGTTGTGCTGTGTGTCTTTTGTAGACATCTAGCTGCGTGCAAGGTGATACAAATCCCCGCACCTTTCAAGAGAAGTTTGAACGACTTCTTTTCACGATGGCCCAGGTGTGCACAGTCTTTCTGTCATCCTTTCTATACCTTGTATTTGTCATCTCTTGTCATCATTTTCCCTTCCCCTCTATGCATTATTTGGGTTTTGTTGCTTTTCTTAGTGATCTTGTAGGTCTATGTCTATTTTTCATTGTCAATAGTGGTGGCTTCAGGTGTCAAACACAAACACAAACATCTCCCAACCCCCTTACACATGCCTATCACCCCACACCCACGCAGGTCCTCTGGCAGCCATCACTGTTAAGAAGGAACAGTATCCACTTGCTCCTTCATGCAGCACAAAGTACCCTGGTTGCATATGTTTTGGCTTAAATCCTAACAAAACACAGAAGCCATGTCAAATGTGGCTTAAATGGCTAATGAATTATTTGCCAAAATTATATGAAATCTGAAGACAAATTTAGCTTTGGATCAGTGAGCTCATAGTGTAAGTACCATCATCTTTGTAAACCTTTTCCTCATGGCAATAAAATGGCAGAGGAGTGTGGATAGGAAGGAATTGTAGATAGGAAGGGAGGAGGTGTGGCCCAGAAGGAAGTGTGGGCAGAAACAGAAGTGTGGGCAGAAACAGAAGAAGTGTGGGCAGAAACAGAAGAAATGTGGGCAGAAACAGAAGAAGTGTGGGCAGAAACAGAAGAAATGTGAGCAGAAACAGAAGAAGTGTGGGCAGAAACAGAAGAAGTATGAACCCAAAGGAAATGTGGGCAGGAAGGAAGTGTGGGCAGGAAGAAATGTGGGGAGAGAGGAAGTCTGGGTAGGAAGGAAGCATGACCAGGAATGGAGGAAGTATAGACATGAAGGGAGAGGTGTGGCCCGGAAGAAAGTGTAGGAAGGAAGAGAGGAAGAATGTATAGGAAGAGGGAAAATGTTGGCAGGAAGGGAGGAAGTGTGGGCAGGAAGGGAGGAAGTATGGGCAGGAAGGGAGGAAGTGTGGGCAAGAAGGGAGGAAGTGTGGGCAGGAAAGGAGGAAGTGTGGGCAGAAAGGGAGAAAGTGTGGGCAGGAAGGGAGGAAGTGTGGGCAGGAAAAGAGGAAATATTGGCAGGAAGGGAGGAAGTGTGGGCAGGAAGGGAGGAAGTGTGGGCAGGAGTGAACTCACTCAACCTCTGAGGCATCAGCATGCTGTTGCTCTAGCTGCCATGCCCTCTGCAGGAATATTTCTGGAAAGTAAATATTTCATCCTAAAATTATGAGGTCACTTATAGGCAGTCATTTAAAATGCAGGGTGATTTTTAATCTCCCCAGGGCATAGTAGGAGGGCGAGGAGTGTTAGTGGAGCCATCTTCAGTTTACTCACGAACCGCAGCCACCTGAGTGGCTCTGCTTAAATTGCCAAATTCCATACCCTTTATTCTATGATCTCATTTCTTATCTACACTTCATTCCGACATGATTACCTTTTCATATTCCAAGTAATAACAAAACACATTTTCTTTCAGATAATTTGTATCAAGTTATCTGCGAAAAGCTCCTTCAATAAAAAACAGGCATAACAAAGACTGTGGTGAGCGTCAGGAGTAAACAGATAATTATCTTGGCTGGTTCGGCTCTCAGTGTGGCCCTGCTCTGTGCCGAGGGTCCGTGCCTCTCCTTTGTTTCAGTCATCTGTGGCTGCACAGCCTCTGTGGCTGCACAATGAGGCGTTGGGAGCCCTGCAGCGGTGGGGTGCTGCTTGAGGTGGCCCTGTGTTGTTTCTAGGCCACTTGTGTTGTGACTGCTGCATAATGGAATGTGCCTCGAATCCGTGTGGATATTTCTCTGAAAATGACTTCTATTTATGCCGCAAAGTTTGTATAATTATACACTGTACAGCTGCTTCTCCGTTAGGCAGTGCTCCCTGGGAAGAAGTGTGGAGAGGAATTGTGTTAAGGAATGTGAGTGAAGGGCACATCTCCATGAAGTCTCTGAGCACACAAAGAAGTCACGCCATAGGGTCTGGTCCTGGTCTTCCGTCTCCAGGATGCGGCGGGGGCTCCTTAGTCATTCTCTCTAAGCTTCAGTTCATGAACCTTATAAATTTTTATAAATTCATTTATAAAATCAGGTTGATATATTAGAGGATTATTGGGAGGATTAGAGATTTCGTGAAAGGGTTCAGAATGCTAAATGAACCCCCCTTTCAACCTTGTGTGTCTTCCGTCTCCACAAATCTTCAACCCCACTTTGGTTTAATAATTAACGTGGAAACTGAACTTGGAGAAAGCCTTTCTTGCTCAGCTCTGCTTGTGAGAGTGCTGTGAGGAATAAGACTTATTTTTATTCTAATCATCGTTTCTCTGGGGATGTTTGTACCCAGTAGGATGGTCACAGCACCAGCATACTGCTCCTTAAAAGAACCCATCTCCAGATGCCCAACCTGGGCAGCCCTGTACACTGCTGTGTTTGGATGGATGTGAGTCAGGTGTGCACAGCTGAGAAGGACAGCAAACCCGGGGTTCCTGGAGGCACTGCCTGGCCCTGCCCAGCAAGAATTATGAAACCTAAATACCAGATGGCATCCTATTTGGGGGTTCTTGCTAAAATCAACCCAAGAAAAGAAAAGGACCTCGTGCACTGATATTTCTGCCATTTCCAGGAGGGTCCCAGTCTTCCTGTTTGCCTGTGACTTGATCCTCTAGCTTCCAGGGGATCACCACGGTAATTGTATCTCCACACAGCCCTCCAGGCTGGTCTTGTGGGCATCTCTTAGCTCTTGGGTATGGAACAGCCCCTTGGGTGGGCTCTCAAGTCTACTTCTGCAGTTTGGTTCACAGACCTCTGGAAATTTGGTTGACTCAGACATCAACAGAGACCTCTTGGGTTTACCAGCCTGTCTGACTAGAAATTCCAGCTGGCTCTAGAATTTCCTTGGGGGTCAAATGGGCTGGGAATCAGGGCCTTGATTCCCCACCAGGAAGGATTGTCCCAGGGACTTTGACTCAGCTTGGCAACAGGATTCCAAGGATGAGAACTCCAAGAGATAGAAGCCAGTGCCTTAGGGCTGTGTGGAGATGAGGTGCCTTGGAGTAGTCCTGCTGGTACTCTGTCAGTTGGGGGTTCATGGGGCCCTACCTCTTGGAGTGTGAATGAGTTCAAAGCCATGTGTGGCTTATCACACTGAGGAGGTGGGGAGGAAGAGTTTACAGCTCATTATCACTACCAGCAGGATAATTAGCATCTTCAAAGTCCAGGCTCTCACCCAGCTGCCTGACTGCCCTCCCCCCCCAGGTCCACCCTCATCACTGACTTTCAGAGTCTCAGGCACCCTGGACTTCCATCTCTCTTCTCACCTCTCTCTCCTGCTCACCCACATCTATCTGTGGCATCCTCAGAGGCTCAGCCCTGTTCTCTGTCCCCAGTACCACTCTCCTTCCTCCCCACCCTCATCCCTGTCCTCAGAGCCCCTAATGCTGAGCAATCGTGAAGTTCAGGGTCTCAGTCACTATTTGGCTTTCTAAGGATTTTTGGTTTTCTGAGTAGATTCATGTCTCTCCTTGAGAACGTGTGCCATCTGTTAGAGTGGTGTATTTTACCAGGCAGCTGTTGTGTGAATGAAAGTAGCTTAGTAGAACCACATCTGGCTTGCCCAGTGCCCCGTCCCATGCTACATCTGAGCTCCTTGCCCTAGAGACCATGTTGACATCTGATGCAATGGAACAGCACTGAGAGGCAGACCCTCTGGGAGGCGTTTTGGGATTGATGTTCTTACAGAAGATGCTTGGGGGAGCTAGGGAGCTCCAGGTGGAGACCATTCAGTGAAATGTTTGCATCGGTTCTTTTCTGTAGGCTGAGACAAAATGCCAAATGCGAGTGACACATGAGAGGAAGGACTTATTTTCTATCAGTTTCAGATGACATCTGTCCATCACAGCAACGAAGGCGTGGCAGCCGGAGCAAGCCAAAGGTTCATTCCTAGCATGAAGAATCCGCAAGCAGAAGGAGCAGAATCAGGGTTGTGCTCCATCCCTGCAAGCCTTTGCTCATGATGTTCTTTTACCACCCAAGTCCCAGGTCAGAGAATTCAGCCACCTCCTCCAACAGGGCCACGAGCTGGGGACCATGTTTTAAACACATGACCCAGTGGAGGACACATCACACTTGTAATAGCACCATCCATGAGCCAGAAAGAGGAGTCCTCTCCAGGGACCTCATCGGCCAGAGCTCCTGGGCTTCAGGCCAGCAGAATTGTAAAGAATGTGGTTCAGTTGTTTCTAGGCCACTCTGGTGTGGTACTTTGTGATAGTAAGCTAAGTGTGCTGACTCTGCCTCGAAGCCCTGAAGTCCCCTCGTATCCCTGATGCCCCACGGCAGTCCTGATGCTACCTTTCCACCCTGTGCCCTGCTCTGCAGTGTTCATGTACTCTCTGCTGTACTCTCCTCCTCAATACATTTCCATACTCTTTCTTCTCTCACAGTGTTTCTCCCATGGTTACTAGCCCATCTCCTCTTTCTTGCCATCGCTTAAACAGTGGCTCATTAGTGATCACATTGCTGGGCAGCTAACTGTTCCTCTACCTGCCCATCACCCAATCATATACTGTCTCCAGCATCATCAACACTAGGTTGACTCAGCGCATGTTGTTGGTCTCCTGCATGAGACCAACATGCATAGGCCTTTGTTCTCTTCACTACTGTATCTGTAGTGGCTGAAGAGAGGCTTGGCACATAGTAGATGCTCACTGCATGCTTGCTGAGTGATTCATAAAGAAACAGAAACATGGTGTTGACCAGACTGGACTGAAAACATAATGGTGACACATTGCCCTGATGGCCTTGTACTGAGGGGTCTGCAGGATTAAAACACGTCCTGGACCAACCAAGAAGGAAAGGAGTTGATCCTCTCACTGACAACACCTTCATATCTTCAACTAAATCAAGATGCTATGGGAATCAGCTCAAGAAGTGTTGAGAAGCCACAGGGTGGCTGTCCCTGCCCTGCAATGGGTGTAGGCAGATTCCAGTCTTTGGTTGGTAGCCATCTGTATCCTGGCCACAGAGTCATCCATTGTATCCTGACAACACACTGAGGAGAGAGACTTGCTGTCTCCATGAAGGAATAAACTATTCCAGTAAGCCCCTTGTAGCTCATGCTGCTTTCTGACATTATTAAGGGCTGCTGGGGCTCTGCGATTCCTCCGTCCCTGCTTCTCCCCAGCACTCTGCAGGGATGTCTGTAAGCCCCGAGCTTTGCAGAACATTGCACACATGACAGGCCCCCAACATGATCCAGAGGACAGAAAAGGCTCGGTGACAGCCAGAGACAAGGCATGGTGGGGGCGTCTCCCTGGAGTACCACGCTGGGGTGGCAGCAGCAGCAGCAGCTCTGTGAACTTGGCATCGAAGAGACAGAGTGTCTTGGCTTTCCTGATCCAGAGGTGGACAGGGCAGTTGAGCCCTCTTGCTCTCATGGGTGGATAAGTAAAGACCACACTTCAGTCACCTCCAGTGGAAGCTGCAGGAGTTTGTCCTGACATGCAGGTGTGCACAGAGCACATGCCCCGATGTGCAGGTGTACACAGAGCACATGTCGTGTCTGTCGCCCCTCAGTGATGTTTGACTCACCAAGATTTGCTTTGGCATGACCCTGCTTGTGCAGAACAGTCTCCCACAGGACATGCTAGATGCCATCATCCCAGGCTGTGTGATTTGGCTCCATAACCCTAGTGCAGATTTCTCAGACCTCACAAATAAATCAAGGTGACATCATCTGTGGTACCCAGAGATCCAAGCCATGGCGATGCCTCTGCCGAGTGAGCTGCATCCCAAGCCTGATGCTTGCTGCTGTGCAGTGGCCACATCTGCTGTCACCGAGCAGCTCAGAGTGACAACCATCACACTTCAATGACTTCCTCCCATGTCCCCTGAAACATCTTCAGAGGACAACAGAGTCTCCAATAATCTGCTCCCATTTCCCCCCTTTCCACACATAGACAATATTCAGTAATTAATGGCATATTTTATATATGCCAGGTGATTTTCATTTTTCCTCTAAGGAAGGACAAAATGAGAACACACACATAAATATTAACCCCAACTCTGACTCCTTCTGCACCAGCGATTGTGGACTCGCTCCAAAAGGAATGGAGATTATTTTGCCCTGCTGAGAAAAAAAAATCTTTCTTGTTCAAGGGGGGAAAGTTTCCGACAGCATGTGTGGCTGCAGAAGAATCTCCGCAAGTTCTTTTTGAAAATTTATTTCTCGTCTTTTATTAATGATATTCGGCTCAGGAAGATGAGCTTCAGAATTAAAACTTGCCTTTGAAGCCAGGATTCAGGCTCAGGCTGGGATTTGGTGATGGAGACTCAACAGCTGATACTGAGGAGCTGATCTGCTATCAGAGTGTGGAGGAGGCATGTGACCAGGGAAAGGTTCACAGTGTACACTCGCAATGTGTCCTCCTGTCCCCAGATCACCATCTCCTCAGGATTCCAGCAGCATGGCCGATAGAAGAACATGGTCTTTGGAACCAGGCACCTTGGCCACTTCATGGACACCCCCCTGCCTACCTTTGAAATACAAGGACAATAGCAGTGTGTCACCACTGCCAGCTATGGGGCATTCTTGAGTTGTGCTTAGCCCACTGTGGGATGTCCTACTCCTAAGCAGGTTGCTCTAGGCTATATATATATATATATATATATATATATATATATATATATATAGTAGAGCTGTGAGTGAGCCAGCAAGCACCATTCTGCCGAAGGCTCTGCTTCAGTTCCTGCCTCCAGGTTTCTGCCTTGAGTGAGTTCCCGCCCTGACTGCCCTGCATGGTGAACTGTTAACCTGTAAGCCAACTAAACCCTGTCCTCCTCAAGTTGCTTTTGGCCCTGGTGTTTTATCACAGTAACAAAGAAGCTAATTAATACTTAGGGGCTGTGGGAGAGTGGATGGGTCATGACGGCAGAGGACTAAAAGTTGCTTTGGGGATGATGAAAACATCGAAAAACTGAACCAGCGCAAGGGCTTCACAGCTTGGAGGTGAGCTGTGGGCTTTCCACTGCTGTGTACTATGCTGCATAAATTAGATTTAATAGAGTTGTTAACTGATTATTAATTTATGTTGTTAGGTGTACTATCTCATGTGTGCTATCCCATGTACTATATATGGTCCTCCTTGCCATGTGTAAGGCCTGCAGTCATGCATGCTGTGTGTAAACTGTCTGGTCATCCATGTTGCATGTTGTGAGCTGTGGTGTGTACCACATGCATACGCCCTATCTAAATACACAAAGGAAGCTGAGGATGGTGCTTCCCTGCACTCGGAGGCCTTGGAGTCATCTGTGTGTCCTACCTAGAAATAGAAGTGGTTTTAATTTACCAATGCCCTGGAGAGAACATGGGCAGCTACTCAAACCAGGCTGCATGTGGTACCCTCACCTCTGCAAGGTGCATCAGTGGCTTGCAGACCCCAGCTGTTGCACTGGAGTCAAGAGATGCAAAAGTGCTTGCTACATGGGGCCAAGAAGTGAACAGCACTGTTCCAAGGCCAGCTCCTTGTGTTTTATGTCATCCTGGGGCCACTGGGATTGAACCCTGGCCTTGGCACATGCTCAGCAAGCAGGCTCCTCAGAGTCAAACTTCTCTCCCCAGGTTCTTAGCCTTGATTAAAGTTTTGATTATGTAAGATGCTGGGCAAAGTGTACGTGAGGAGCCTCTTTGCTCTTTTTGCAGCTTTTCTGCCTGCAAAAGCTTTTCCAGAATACTGAATTTACCTCTATAGCTCAATTCCCAAAGGGAAACCCAACAGACATAAGAAAATAAGGACAGAGAGAGACTGGCAAAGACCCAAAGTAAGAAAGCCTCTTGCATTCTCAAAATACACTACACTGGCACTTTCGCTCTTAAAAATTCTTTCTATGAAGTATCAGTGGAAGCAACCTGCATTTATTATCTACACTTGATGGCATAAAAGGTGACAATTTCTTGTCAATGCTCCAGGGTCAGAGCAGAGGCCAGCCATTTTCTGTTCTCTTCTCAGTCAACACTTCACAGGGGCAACTGGTGAAGTTCTCCCAGGGAGCCAAAGGGATGACACATGTGTGCATACTGCGTGCATATAAACACACACACACACACACACACACACACACACGCACACACACACACACACTATCACTATACACATATACAGAGGGCCATGCAAATACATATCCCATCCTTGTGTGTGCATGTAATACGCACTCACACACTCACACACACACACCATACATACACATACAAATACACATACATATAGAGCCATGCAAATACACATGCCATACTTGTGTGTGCACATAACACTCATATATATGTATGCATATACATGAATGTGCACATAAGAACACACACATGTAACATGTACCTCGGCCTCACTTCCCCAGACTTACTCTTCCTACACATACACTCTTCCAGGCCCACCTGGCTCCCCACATATACTCACCTCCCAGACCCTTCCTCCATGGTCTAGTCCCAAGGTGCCCAAATAAAGAGATCTGTGGCTTGTAAAATCAGCAGAGAATGAAATAGGGAATAAGAGGCAGATTTCCCTGGATGATCATTAGCGTAAATACATTGCTTTGTTTGGGACACTCATCCCTTCCTTGGGCCAACACAACAAAGTACTCAAACCAGGTGACACCAGGCAGCTGAAAACAGAGTGCTGTGGGTCCAAGTCAGGCTGAACTCAGAACTATGTTCTTTGGAAGGATCATCTTGTGAGACGCTCTGGCCCCTTCCAGCTTCCAGCAAACAAAGGGCAATCAATCACCCCATGGCTTTCTGATTCAGCAGCTCCACAGTTGACTTGTGCACATCTCTGATGCTCTCCCTTCTGTGTTTCTCTGCACATTTGACATTCTTTCCCTCCTATGAGTCTGTGGACACATGGATCTCTCTCTCTCTCTCTCTCTCTCTCTCTCTCTCCCACACCCCCTTCCCTATGAGTCTGTGGCCCCACATGGCTCTGTCCCTCCAATGTCTCTCTGGCTCCTCCTTTGTGAGGAAACAAGCAACATTGGAGTACTGACCTTGTTTTCCTTTAGCTTCTTACATCTGCAGTGGCCCTGTTTCCAAACAAGATTACATCATTAGATACTGAGAAAGTCATAAATCTTTGCAGACAGAGTTCAGTCTAGTAAGGATAAAAAGAAGACAGACAGACAAGACATTTCCTGGAGAAACACAGACAAAAATGTATACAGGGAAATGTGTATGCTCACTCTGACCTTAACAGATAAGACAGGCCAGTCAAGGGATCTTCATAAGGACATTCAAACTTAAGGTCCCAAAGAAAACAAGTTGGCCTTAGGAGTCAGGTGGAGAAGAGAAGGTCAAAGATCAAAGGGCAAGGGCAAGAGCTATGAGATGGACAGGGCCATTGCTCACCTTCTGGTAGGGCCAGAAGCAGGTTCTTGCTTGTTGTGCATGGCAACCATTGTAAAGCTCCACAGTGAGCTAGGAGACAAGCAGGATATGTCACATGAAAAAGAGAAAATGTGGAGCTTGGCAGTGGGCTGGGTGGAGGAGGAAGAAGTACCCAACTTAATGACCTACATATATATAGCAAGCAGGGCTCCGGGAGGCTTCAAGGATGGCCCAAGAGGTACCCACCTTGTTGGGAGCAAGCAAAAGAAACGTATTCTAAGTACTACCATTTCATTTTCAAGTTCCATGTAATCCTAGGAAGAAACTAAGTTCAAGGTCCCAGGCCTTAGGGGAGCTGAGGACTGCCCTAAACAGCTCGTGTTGTAAACAACTGTCTGAGTCCAGCCATTTCAGACACAACTTGTAAGGAGACAATCATCTGAGGCCAGCCATCTCAAGGGCAACTTCTCCATCTTGCTCGCAGCGTTAAAAAGGTTCATGTTCCTAGACCTAGGAACAAGCAACTACCTCACTTCTCCAAGTGGATTCTTAATTGTCTCTTAACCGGTAAAGAATATAGAAATTACTATTATCTAAACTGTGTATAAGTTGTAAAAAACATATAATCAATTGTCTGTTATGCCCTAATTAACCACATGCAGCTGATCCCCTCCTTTGTCCTCTTCTCACTCTGAGCTGAGGAGCTAATGCCTAGGAGCATGAATTAAGGACCTTGAAGCCAGGTGCTTTGAGGACACAGTTCATATCCTGAACTGGCCACCCCCTGACTGCTCAGAAAGTAAAAGCTTTAATTTTTAAGGTTCCATATCTGAAGTGAGTTTTCTCAGATTCCACCTGTGAACCTAACAACCTCACTATCCCAGTGCAAACTGTGATACATGGATAGAATCACATGAAGACACACCCAAGAGGATCCACAGCTTTGCCACTTCTAATTCACAGAGAAAAATGTTCAGAGAAAAGGGAGGAAAGTGTAGAGGAGGGAGGCCAACAGGGAGAGGAACAGGACCATAACAAGAGAGAAGCAGGTGAGGTGGGGTGTGTCTAGAGAGGGAGAGTTGAAGATGTATGAAATGACAAAAGAGAAAGGAAGGGAAGGTTGGAAGGGAGGAGAACAGCAGGGTTGAGGAGTGAAGAGGAAGAGACACAGAGAGATAGTGGGCTAGAGAATCAGAGAGACATGAATAGAGACAAGGATAAGAAGAGACAGAGATGGGGAGAGATAAAGAGATAGGTAGGGATAGGGGCAGAGGTGGAGCAGGAGAGAGGGACATAGAGATGGAAAGGGGACTTTTGAGAGAGGAGAAGATACCTTTAAATAACTTAGAATATCCTTTCCTTCCCATATATAGCCTGAAAAACTCTGGCTGAATATGTTTTAAGAAGAAAACTACTATATAAACAAACAACTAAGACCCAACAATATATTGCCTACAAGAAATTCACTTCACCAGCAAACACACATAGTGAGAAACTGGAAGGTAGAGAAAGATACATTTTGTACAACATGAAATAATTCTACAGGAGAAAGGAACTGCACTTACCCCTGACAAGAATCATTCAGAAAGACTAAGAAGGTTACTATGTAATAACCACAATTATAAACATACATTCACTTACTTAGTGCTGGAACATTGATTTTATTTTCTAAAAATGCTATCAGTTCCAAAGCAGCAGATAAATGCTAATGTGATAAAAATTGTTGATTTCACTGTCCCTTTCATCAGTATTTGTCATAAACAAAGGGCCTATGCAATCTTGCAGGACCTCTCATCCACTTCTGAGAATACACACTTCTCTCACCAGCACATGGAATTTTCTCTAGAACAGACCATGAATGAGGCCATAAAATAAGTTTTCACAAATTTTAAAAAACGAAATTGTGTTCTGTGTTTTTTTCCCAATCACAATGGAGTAAAGCAGGAGAAAAGATGCTGACAAAAGAAACTTTAGACGTTAAAAGAAAATAAGAAAATTGCACAACCAGATCTTGAATAGGTAAGAAATCATAGGAGGAATTGAAATGGAAACTCAAAAAAGTGTCACAAGAGGTGAAGGCAAACACGGCATGCCAGGATTCCTGGGAGACAACAAAGGCTGACTGTACAGGTAGCTACCTTCCTTCAAAAAGAGTTTTCAAATTAATAGTCAAACAAGGAGTTTCATAGAGCTGGAAAAGCAAGGGCCAATCAAACCCTAGACTATTAGGAGATGAAATAACAAAGACCAATTATGGATCAAGAAAAAAGACTAAAAGCAAATAACAACTATCAGTGGAATAAGGAATTCTTTTACGATAGAAATGTTTGGCCAGTTTTTATTTAGGGAAAAAGGCTCTAGATAAAGCAAAGAGCGGGAGAAGAGATGAAGAGACAGCTCAGTTACTATTGCAACAACACTGGGTCCTTAGGTGAATGATAGGCTTGCAGGAGAAAGTGCAGAAGTAGACAGATTTCCTCATACACATGACCTGCTAAGGTTGAAATGAAAATCCAGATAGACTACAAGTAAGAAAACAGAAGCATTGAAACTCTCTCTCCACCGCTAAATTGTTTCCACCTACCAAGAGCAATGAGAGCCCATCTCAGACTGTTCTGAGCAACCAAAAGGAAAGGGATGTTTCAAATCTTCCAGAGACACAATTGCCCTATTACAAAGCAGACACAGCCATACCAAAGTGAGCAGTGAAGAATGAGTCAGAAATACACACAAAGATAACACTCTCCACAAACACCACATGGAATCCAATGACACTTCAGAAACATAGTCAACACCATCTTGGATGTAGATGTGCAAACCAGGATGCATGGGAGAATACTCACCCTAAATCCAATCCCAAGAGAAAACCAGAACAACATACAGAAATAATAAGCAGTACACACCGTGGGAACAAAATCACAAATAGGTCAGAGGATGCAGAAAGAACTTTCATAAAATCCAAATGTCCTCAAGTTAAAAAGCTCCTCCTAAGCCAACACTATACCAGATGGACAAAAGCTGACTGCATCTCCTGTAAGACTTGGAATATGACAAGGGGTTACCTTAGTTCTTTTTTTTTTTTTTTGTAAAAAAAAATAATTTATTTACTTTTGTATATGAGTGTTTGCCTACATGAGTGTCTGCACCATATTGGTACAAGACCTGTGGAGAACAGAGGAGGATGTCAGGTTCCTTGGAGCCAGAGTTATAAAAGATTGTGAGCTGTAATGTCAGTGCTGGGATCACATCACAGGTCCTGTGTAAGAGAAGCCAACACTGACCCACTGACCCACTGACTCACTGACCCATCTGTCCAGTCCCCACCCCCACGCTTATCTAAAAGAGTTTTATAAGATTTATTTAGAGCAATTTACTAACAGGAAAGGAGGATATCGGTGTATCTCTGTTTAAAATGTGATTCTTTGTACAGAAAACCTTTACTAACAAACTCTAGGACTGGACAGATTTAGTAAAGTGTCAGAATTCAAAACCAACATGCAGACAACAGCAGCATACTGGGCATCAATAAGTAACATTCTAAATCCTGCTCACAACATCTACAGAAATAATAAAAATCCCAGGAATAAATTTCAATAAGGAAATAATAAAAGACCACTCCGATAATAATAATGGGAAACCTGAGGGAAGAAGTTGAAGAAGACACAGAAATGGAAGATTCAATACCACTAAAATGTCCACAGGACCCAATGTGATTTGTGGGTTCAATACATCACAATGGAAACACCAACTATTTTTTCACAGTACTGGAACAATCCAAAAATTCATAGAAAAACATAGAAGTTCCTGGATAGCTAAAGAACTATCCAGCAAAAGAAATGAGCTGGAGACTGCTTCATACCTGATTTCAAGATGCACTGCAGAGCCACAGTGACCTGAATAACCTGCCACTGGCAGAAAAACAACCAGGCAGACGAGTGGAGTGGGGGCACACACACACACACACACACACACACACACACACACACACACACACAGAGCCAGGGGCTTCTCCTCAAATGCCCAGAACACACATTAGTCAAAGCGCACACAGCTTAGCAAGCAGAACTAGGAAAAATGGACACCCCCATGAAGGAGACTCAGAGTGACCCCCACACTCTGCGTAAGTCACCTTGCAGTGAATCAAAGGCAAAGTATAAAATCCAGAACTCTGAAAACATAGGCGAAGATGCTAACATTTCAATAGAGGTAGCGATATGCCCCTGAAAATATCAAGAGCAACAAAATGAGACAAATACAATTACATTAAACTAAACATGTGCATAGCAGAGGAAACAATCCATGGAGAGAACCCATAACTGGAGAATAGGAGAAAATGTTTGAAAATGATTTGTCTAACAAATGACAAAGACAAATAGCAAAGAGCCGTGCGAGACGGATGCCCAGTACCAACAGTCATCAGGGAAAGAGAAGCGAAATACAGCGAAGTGCCGTGTTAACCCAGATAGAGTGATTGCTGTCGGTAAAACCAAGAGCAAAAGCAATCTCAGGTAACGACGAAGACACAGAGAAAAGGGAACAAATGTCTACTCCTGGTAGCACTGTAAATTATACAGTTATGGAGAACAGGAGAGAGGTTCCTTGAAAAAACAAACAAACAAACAAACAAACAACAAAACCAACCAACCAAACAAATAAACTCGGGAAGTGGAGAGATGGTGTGGTCGTTTACAGTGCTCTGCTCTTTCATGGAGGACCTGGGTTCTGTTCTTAGAGCCCCCATGGCAGCTCACAAACATCTGTAACTGTAGTTCCAGGGCATCTGATTGCATGCCCTTTTCTGGCCTTCTTGGGTACACACACACACACACACACACACACTCCAATAAATGACACCAATAATTTTGTAGCTCTGTAACTTTCAGAATCATCTCCTGAACCATTTTTATTTGATCTCTTTTAAATTGCATGTTTTTATTAAAAGAAAACTCATTCATTTGTAACAGAATATATATTTAAAATACATTTTAAAGCTCTATAAATGTTTGCATTTCTCGTGTTCCTTTTCATGCAAAATTTTGTTACCATACCCAGATTAGAAGAGAAACAAATGTCTGTCCTAGTTAGCTTTCTCTGGATGTAATAGACATTATAACCAAAAGCAGCTTGGAGGGGGAGAGGAGCAGTTGGGTTTACAGGTCACAGACCACCACTGAGGGCATCAGGGGACAGACTCAAGGCAAGGCCTTGAAGCACAAACCATGGAGGGACACTGCCTACAGGTTTGTTCCCTGGTTGTCTGTCCACCTGGTGTTTTCTTAATCCAACGACCACTTGCCTAGGGATGGCACTGCCAAATCGGCACCGGACCCTCCTAAATGACTGATTAATAAAATGCCTCACAGACATGGCCACAGGTCAATCTAATGGAGGCAATTCTTCAGCTGAAGTTCCCTCCTCCAGGGTGTGTCAGATCGACAACGAAATTTTCTCGTGTCTCTTCTTGACTTTTAGATGATTCCCCTGAGGTTGGGGACAGTGCCAGTGTCCTGATACTGAGAGCTGCTCATGGTTTGCTTAGGGGACCAGCGCTGGGGAGCAGGTTAGGAGTGCTCAGACGTGAATCCCTGTGTGACGGACATGGGAGACTGTGTCTACTGGTCCATTCAAGTGCAGGATGGTCACGTCAGAAACCAAGCTTAGGTGTCACTCAAAATCACAACTGAGTGGGGTTAAGACATGTTTGGCATCAAACCTGGCTCAAGAACTCCACCTCTCAACTCTGTGCTGCCAAGCAAGACATTGTTGCCCTTGTCCATCTGAAAATGGAGCGTGTTTACAGTGAGGCCAAGAGGCATGTAGTAGGTGGTTGGAGGGCGCACTGGCCTGCATCCACTGTCTTCATTAAGCCCAGAGGGCTCCCTTCCCACCCCCTGTACTATATCCTCAACAGAAAGGTGCCTGCGATGTATCAGACAACAGTATTTCACACTTGGACTGTTTGCAAGTCCAAGTGATGTCTCAGATAGGAATGGTTGCTTATGGTATGAGTTCTAAAGCTTCGGAAGTAAAGGAAGCTACTGGGCTAGGATGGAGGAAATCGTCCAAAATATCAGGCCAGGGAGGTGGGAGGAGCGTCAGCAGGCAGGGGCGATGGACAGAAGGGCCTGTGTTTGTGCTGTGCTCTCTGTTGACAGCTGTTCTGTCACAGGCATCTGTAACAGAGCATCACATCCCTACTGCTTCCATATGCCCCTCCCCCAGACTCCGAGGAACCTTTGGTGATGGTCTTGGGGTGGGGCAGAGATAGAATGGGTTGGAAGAGAGGCTGTATTCTGTCATGGGAGGCTCTGTGTCCTGGTTAGACTGCTGCTGTCTCTCCCTGAATATGCCTTTCCAGAGCTCGGAGAGGCCACCGTAGTGTCCATCTGCATGATCTCCAAAGTCTGCAGGCCATGAAAGAAGAGACACAGGGAGGTAGGGGCTCCATAGGGTCCCCGTGTAGCCATGTAGCACCCAAGAAAATGGGTCATTTGTACGACTCCAGGCACAAAACCATCTGGCTGAGGTTTCAGGAGAGAAGCGAGTGAGCTCACCTTCTGGGTTGCTCTTAGACTTCTGACCTAACACGGCAGGACAGGAAATGTTTGCTGTACTCCCAGTTTGGGCTTACTTATTGCTGCAACTCTAACAATAGTCCACACCTGTTGATCTTTGGTGAACTGCTTCCTCCCAGGTCAAATTGATGGCACTTTGTGATCAGGTCTCTGCCCAGACCCTATTCCAGCCCACCCCACAGACAGCTCCTCCTCGGAGTCCTACCAGCATTGAGAAGCTCGCTGCATCACAAAAGCAGCGGTGGGTATGACTGGAACACAGACATCCCTAAATCTCTGCTACATGTGAGGGCAACACCACAACCTGTGAGTGTCAGGCTCACGGCACAGTGGCTGATGGGTGGGAAAGACAAAAACCCTGTAAATGGCAATTATTTGTTACAGGCTGCATGTGTGTCCAAGATCCCTGTGAGAGTCTCATCTGAGAGTGCTAAGCTATCATTCACACTGTGGGCAGGTTGCCTCAGGGGTCTGCAGATGATGATGGCTGTGGGGTAGGTGATGAGGATGATGGTGGTGGTGATGGTGACTGTGGTGATGGTGACTGTGATGACAGATAGGGTTGTGACGATGGTACTCACCATGTGATGGGCTCTCTTTGAAGGACCACATCACTTAGTTCTCAAAGCAGCGCTACGACATAGGTCCTACCGTTATCCTATTTTATAGGTGTTCGAGGTGACACACTGTTACACAGGACCATGTGACTTCAGGGTACTCGCTGTTAATGTCTCTAAGGGGCAGCACACAGAGACAGTGATTAGCCTGACTTGTGGAAAAACTGGCCTTTCCCTGCTCTATCTCTAAATAGCACACTGGAACTCAGGAAGAGAAAGCTCTCCCTCATGAAGCGCACGACATGCCGCCTGATCACAGTGAGGATGTTCCGTGATGTGTAACTTGACTGCAGAGTTTAAAACCAAAGGCTAGCATGGACAGAATGACAGACATAGCAACCTCAGGCTAGCACGGACAGAATGACGGACATAGCAACCCCAGGCTAGCATGGACAGAATGGCGGACATAGCAACCCCAGGAGACACCTCTGACCCAGCCGGATGGGAACTGGTGACACACCCTTCATTCCATGGCCCCAAGCCCCTGGCCCAATGACAAGGACTCTGTCTGGGGCCTGCCAACCTGCTCCATGCCACCCTACTGGATTGTGACCTTGGTGAATGACTGAAGTTTTCTAGGGCTGTGTGGCCAGGACACTGTAGAAGTGGGACTCAAAGGGGACCAAGCGTAGGGCCTTCTTCAGTGTGAACCCCGAGTCCTCTCGGTGACAGGGAGGCACCAAGAACACAACCCAGCGCTGTGTCTGATGGTCACAGACACTCTCTTAGGACACAGCCAAGACAAGTGTTAGCAGTTGTTCAAGGTGATTGAAGTATTTCAAAGAAACATCTTCCTCAGGAACACCCTCTAGTGGGCCGAGGAACCCTGGCTGGCAAATCTTACCTCCAAAATTCAAGCTCTGTCAACATGTGAACAACTTGGCCATGAGGATCTGGGGGACCTATTTGGTATGAGACAAACATTTCTTAACCAAAGAAACCATTCAGTTTTCCATAAACTTAAAGTCAACTTGAAAGTTAATATTGAATATGAGGTGAGTTTGGAGCAAATTAATTTTTAACCCCAACTGCATGCAATAAACTTGGAGTGGAACTTGCCCTTTTCAGGAAATGGAGACATCGAACCATGAAATATTACTTTTCATTACTAATATTTCTAGAGAAGTAATAATCTCAGGTTAAAAACACCCAGTGAAGTTTTTTTTAATGCATTTAGGCCTAGACTAAAGAAGCAATTGCAGAGAGTTTAAAAACTGACATTTGTGATGAAGTGCTATCAAATCAGAATGTTTCTGTGAACACATGTGCATACATGCATGCACACATATATACACATGCATACCCATGCATACATATACACATACACACATGCATACACATATACACATATACACATAAATATACATACACAAATACATACATATATGCACACATACACATGCTGTGCGCACACACATACACACACATGCATACATATATACACACATACACACATGTGCACACATACATTATACACACATATTTGCGCGCACACACACACACACACACACACACACACACACACACACACATATGTATATGGACACTGTTTTTCTTCCAGAAGGTTGAATAGAAATGGAAGGAATTTCTTTGTTACTGACATTGCTTATTCATTTTTATAAAAATCTAAAACTGTAACTAACTGGCATAGTCTTTTGTGTGTACACATGTGTATATGTGTGCTTGCGTGTGTAGTGAATGCACAGGTATGTAGCTGGGCCCACCTGTGCATACAAATGCAGAAGTCAGAGGAATATATGGGATGTATTTCCATATTGCTTTATTTTTGAGACAGGGTCTGTCGCTGACCCTGAAGCTTGTCATTTGAGCTGGCCAGCCCATCAGCTTCCTTGGCCCTGATGGAGCTGCAACCACACTTGCCTGTGCCTAGTTTTCACATGGCTGCCAGAGACTTCCTCAGGACCTTTGAATGTCAAATTGAGGGCTCTTTCCTGAAGAGCCATCCACATCTATGCAGCCAACCTGGCGTGGTCCCAACCACAGTCTTTGTCCCCTTGCATGAATCCCTTTTGGTTATGGATTTCATTTACTAAAAAGTACCATCTTCTTTGACTTCCAACCCCAATCCTTTGAGCATGCATTTATTTTGTTAATTGGAACATCTCTCTCAAAGATTCATCCCCTCTCCATTACTTGCCTAGACTACAGTTCTCTACAGATCTCTGTACACATCTGCTTGCATTTTGTCAGCTTTGGCTATGGCTTGCGTGCCATAGTCTTGGGCTGAGGGTTGGTGATGGCAGGAAGTCTGACAGGAGCTGGGGCTCTCAGGGTGAGTCTGCTTATAGCAGGATATTCACATCTGGAAGAGTGGCTGATGGGTGGCTAAAGCTCTCATTGTTTAAAAGATCACAAAGGCTGTGTCTGTCTTCTCAGCTGAAACCTAAATGCTATTACTGTTTTCTCTCTCTCCCTCTCTCCCTCTCCACTCTCTCCTCTCCGTGTGTATGTGTGTGTGTGTGTGTGTGTGTGTGTGTGTGTGTGTCTGTCTGTCTGTCTGTCTGATTCCTCCCTTCCATTTCCTTCCCATGTTAACAGCACCAGCCTGTTGACAAGAAGAATCACTCCCAAGAGGAGAGCATGAAGGATTACAAGCACCACTGCACCTGGCAAGAACATTGAGGGGCTGATAAAGGACAGAAAAAAGTCCTTGGACAAGCTTCTGGTGGGCAGGATAATAGCTCCAGAAGGTGTCCATTTTAATTATTAAAACACAGAGGTTAATATCTCTAAGGCTAGAGAGACTTTGTAGATGTGGTTGGGTTCAGGGCTTTGAGATGGGAGACTATATGGCTCTCTGTGGATTCACATCATCTATAAAAGAAAAAGTATGACCATGGGCTGACAACTGAAAAAGAAGCTGTAGAGGGCAGAGTCAGCTGCAGCAGATACCTGACCTATCATCAGGTCTGAAGATGGAGGATGGCGCAACAAAACAAGCATGGAAGATGACTCTCTGGCTGGGGAAAGGCCCTCAAGCCTTTCAGCCAGCAAGGGGAAGGGACCACCATCCATTGTGAGAAAGCAGCATCCATTGTGAGAAAGGAACTCTGTTCTTTCAGAGTGCTTAGGGAAACAGCCCACCCAGGGCCTCCAGACAGGAGCAGGGCCAGATTCGGTCCATGAAACCTGGGCTGGCCTTTTGGACTCCAGAGGTCTGAGGGAGCAATATCAGGTTTACCTTGCCAAACTTAAGGCAGAGTAGAAGTAGAAAAGTAATGCAGAAGCAGAGCTTGCACCACACTGAGGTAGTGGACACTCAGTCAACCATGGCCCGTTGCCCAAGTGTGGACACGGTTAACTGTGGCCCATTGTCCAAGTGTGGACACAGTAAAGAGTGGCCCATTGCCCAAGTGTGGACACAGTCAATTGTGGCCCATTGTCAGAGTGTGGACACTCAGTAAACTGTGGCCCATTGTCTGAGTGTTGACACAGTAAACTGTGGCCCATTGTTCAAATGTTGACACAGTAAATCATGGCTCATTGTCAAAGTGTGTCCCAAAGGTCTCATGGAGCTGATAGGTCTCATTTGCATCCTGCCTTTAAATCAGAAGTGACCCACCCCATGTGCAGAGGATGCCTGTGCTCACTCCCCTGTCTCAACATGGCCTCTTGTGCAGAGGATGCCTGTGCTCACTCCCCTGTCTCAACATGGCCTCTTGTGCAGAGGATGCCTGTGCTCACTCCCCTGTCTCACTATGGACTCTTGTGCAGAGGATGCCTGTGCTCACTCCCCTGTCTCACTATGGACTCTTGTGAGGAGGATGCCTGTGCTCACTCCCCTGTCTCACTATGGGCTCTTGTGAGGAGGATGCCTGTGCTCACTCCCCTGTCTCACTATGGGCTCTTGTGAGGAGGATGCCTGTGCTCACTCCCCTGTCTCACTATGGACTCTTGTGCGGAGGATGCCTGTGCTCACTCCCCTGTCTCACTATGGGCTCTTGTGCAGAGGATGCCTGTGCTCACTCCCCTGTCTCACTATGGGCTCTTGTGCAGAGGATGCCTGTGCTCACTCCCCTGTCTCACTATGGGCTCTTGTTTATGGTGTCCCAGCCATTGTTCCCCTGGCCACCAACCTCTCTGAACCTCTGTGAGATTGACACTTGTGAAGACCGCTGATGAGCAAAGCTATTCATCTTTCTACTCCTGGATGACATCACATGATGTAACTTCCTCTCTATTACCAGTGTTATCACCATGGTGGGGGTCATTTTTTAAATTTAATTTTTAAAAAGTTTTATTTTTTATTTTATATGTATGAACGTTTTTGCATGTCCAGTATGCATGAAGGCTCAAAGATGGTACTGAGTTCCCTAGCATGGGGTTTCTGGATGGTTTTAAGCCACCATGTGACTGCAGGCAACCCAACCTGGGTCCTCTGTGAAAGCAGCGAGTGAGTGCTTCAGCTCTGAGCTCACTGTTGTTGTGTTTCCACAATACCCCAGACAACAGTTGGGGGTGTTTTCACCACAGAGAGACCGCAGAGAGACCGCAGAGAGACCGCAGAGAGACCGCAGAGAGACCGCAGAGAGACCGCAAATGTTTATAGTGTGCTGATTACTACCTTATCATTACACAACGCACACATGCATCAAAACATCACATTTCCTCATAAATATGTACAATTATATGTCAATCAAAAGTAACGTAAAACAAGAGTAGGAAAGGACTGGTAAGATAGGAGTATAATGCCCCATGCTACCTCATGGGGCTCTCTTGCTCACCAACATTGACTAGCTCCAAGGCCACTGTGCAGGACATGAGGTGTCAAGAATTGTGGGATTATAAAAAAGGACAGAGAACAAAAAAAGAGGGGGAATTCCTTTCATTTTTTTATTTTTTATTTTTTATTTTTTAATTTTTTTACTTTTTAAAGAGATAAACTGGGTCAAAAAAGAGAAAGAAACATAGCTTAAATCTGTATTGTAAGCTAATTCAGTTTTGAAGTCTTTTGAGAGACTTTACATGTTCATTGCTATAAAGCCTTGGCATGCTGAGGATATCCCTCCATGTACTGACATTTCGTTATAAGTTAATGTTCAAGGCCATGCCTTGCTTTTCTGGAAAGGAAAGGGCTGAGGGCAGGAAGAAGCCCAAAACATTATCTCTTTAAAACTCTACTTCCGAATGCATCTACTGTGTGACATTTAAGTCAGCAACAATTAGCCACAGCAGTCACAGGCATGCAGAGAGCAACGAGCCAAGCTTCAGAATTCTTATGTTCCCTGAATGTGCACAACCCCTCTCTTCAGTGGCTGTGTGTGCAACTTCCTCTGTGCATCTCTCCTGTCCCCTCAGACTGCCAGTCATCCTTACCCATCTCTCCTGTCCCCTAGGATCCCCAGTCATCCTTAGTCATCTCCTGTCTGCTCAGATCCCCAGTCATTTGGGACAGATACAGAAACCTAGAGTCTTGGAGATCTGGCTTCTAGAGGCCACAGCCCTGGGCTTTGCTATCTTCACTTGTGTGCTGTGCGATGGCGACTCTCTTACTTCCTCCCAACAGACTCAGGAAAATGTGTTCTCCTCCTTGCCATCATGGAATAGAGATTACTGTGTTTCTGTAGCCATGGCAACCAATTAAACAGAGCAGTGGTGAGGTAGTGAGGTATACAGTAATGGCAGTAGTAATGGAGATATTTATTGATGATACGCTCAAACAGGAAGAGAGGAGAGGGCCACCGGAGCTGCCTGTGTTCCATGCATGGCTCCCCTTCCCTCTCCCCAGCTCAGGTGGTCTTGTGATGAACTGGAGTGTACAGGATCGAGGTTAGCTGATGGAAGGGGGTCTCTAGGATGCAACCTTTATGAATGTCATCATCCTTGGTAAGTTGAGACTTTACTGGGATACAGCTTTGAGTTTCCCCACACCCGCTTATGCCGTGTAGGCAAATGCAAAAGACTTGTTCATTGGTCCCTTAAAGTGGACGTTGGTGGAGTCCTTACTCTGGTTGATCACTGTGTTGAGTCTTGGATAAAGACGTGTCTATTCACTTCTGCACAGGCAGGAAAAGCTAAGGCAGCAGGGGCACCGGAAAGCTGGCTGACTGGAAAGCTGGGGGAGAGCGCTGAGGTGCTGTACTGGTACAGATCTTGCCCAGACTTATTTCTCTCAGCAGTCTGAGAACCTGATTCTGACCCAGGCTGGTGCCTTACATTCCCCACCTCAGCAGCAGGGGTGGGATGGGAGGAACCAGGTCTGTATTGGCTTACAGCCCAACACGGTGGGGAAGCCCGCAGCCCAACTGTAAGCTAGATTTCTGGATTGGATTGGATTGGATTGGATTGGATTGGATTGGATTGGATTGGATTGGATTGGATTGGGTTGGGTTGTAGTCAGGAAGCAGAGGCTAGACAGGAATCAGAAGCAGTTTAAATAGTGTCAAGGTCCACCCCCACTGACCCACTTCCTCTTTCTAGGCTCCACCATCTGAAGTTTCCATAGTCTCTTGAACAGCGCCACCTGCTGGATACAGAGTCTTGAGGCACAGGAACCTGTTAGGGTTGGGATTCCACATCCAAACCACAGAAGCTGGCCTTGCCAGCCCGCTGTCAGCCTCTCAGCCCTGGCCACTCCATTCAAGGACTGCTGCTGTCTGCTAGCAGGGTGAGGAAGATTTAAGATGTCGTCTGACCCCGTCAGTGCCCTGAGTATACAGGGCTGAGTGGTTGCTCTCAAACTGTTCCCACCGGGCAATGGAATCATTCTTTACTTACTGGTTTATTAACAAAAACCACTTCCTAACTCATTATTGTAATAATAATGATTATTGCAATTCAAGGCTGTCTTATTTATTATTTTTATCTTCTATTACCAGTGTCATTAATAAGATGTGAAGGTCTAGCATCTCCACCCTGAAGTTTTGAGCCATCTGAGCCAACCATGGGGATATTTGCACTTGCTCTGTCCTGTAAGGGAATTCTTGGGACTTGGTGTCACCAGGCTAGCCTGGTACAGAGTTGCATCTCTGTGTGTACCCAGGTAGCTGAATGACTCTGTCTCCTGCCACATCCTTGACCACATACCACATAGCCATGGGCAACTTGTGAGACCCTGTGAAACAGGGGTGGGTAAGAGCCTTGTGGAGGGATTCTGTCTTTGGAGTTTTGTGATTGTGGTAAACAACACAGAACAAGAGGAGAGATGGGACATAATCGTCAGGTCTCGTCCACAGGCAGCTGGCTTTTGTGCCTCTTAAGGCATCTGGGGAATGGGAATGGTATTTGCACAGACTCAAGAAAGTTGATACCTTTCCTGAAGCCTCTGTCACCATGAGTTAAGGCTAATAAAAAGTAAAATGTCGACTAGATATCTTGGTATCATTCTGTCAGATTCTTTTATGCTATTGAAAATAATTCCAAAGTCAAGCCTTTTTAAGGAATAAGGGTTGAATTACACTCTAATCAGGACTTAGTGGGGTCTAGAACAGGATGTCTGCAGAAGTACTGAATGCACTCAGACAGCAGTCAACTGGAGGTCTGCAGCAGCTCCCAGCCTGGCAGGTCCAGATCACCCCTGTCCAGGTTCCTTGGCCCTGAGTGTCAACTCCAACACTCAGACTTGAATTCATCCTTAAAATAATCAGTTCTCTGATTCAGTAGGCGCCATCCTTATCCACACACCTCTGTCCGCTCTTGATTTCTCTGGAGATGACAATTGGTGAGATCCTCTCAAATGAATCTTGAACGTGCAGAACTCAAGACTGACTGTCCCCCAAGTATTCTATGGTTTGCCACAATGGGTCCTTATTCCTCTGTTTTTTGTGAGCTGGACTGGGGCAGGCTGTAGGAAGAGCATGGTTGCACAGAGATCCTCCCTTAGGGAAGCCAATATCCAAGGGGCAGGAGGGGAGGACCACTGAGCCACTTTCATTAGAGAGATGAGCAAGCGTGGCAGGGGCTGACCCACAGGCCCAAGGAAACTTTATATTAGAAAGCGGCAGGGAATAGAACCATGGCCAGGGGCATGGGGCTCTGCCTGCTGTCATCAAATCAGGTACCCAGTGTGAGAAGTGCTTCAGGGTCTTCTGGTTGCTATGTTTGAGGAGGAAGAGCTTGTGTCGGGTGGCACATGCCTGCAGAGGTAAGGGACAGACTGTGTGTGCTCAAGCCAGAACACCGTAAAGCTTCCAAGGCAGTATCAGATAGAAGGTGGAGTCAAGGGCGACCCTCCACAGGTCCTCTTTGCAGACAGCAGGAACGGCCTTCGGATCTGTAGTGGGAGCTCTCAAGCAACTCAGAGAGGTATACCTGAGTGGATTAACCCAAGTCATTCCCGAGAGCGCTGACCGGGCATAAGTGACTCACCATTATATATTAGCCTTTAAAACTTTAATAAGCTCCTCTTCATGTGTAAAGCCAATATTTTCCTTTCGCTGTGTTGGAAAGGGTTGTGCTTTGAGGATGACCAGGTTTGCCTGTGAGTGCTGCAGTGTCATGTGTCTGCAGGCTCCTCAGGAGCCCCAGGTCACACAGGGCTCCTGACTGGGTGGCCCACATTCCTCTTCCTATCCCAAGGCACTCTCTCCTAGACTATCATCTCGTTAATAGGTATTTTGGACATCAGTTACCCACCATGCATTGGTACTGCAGAGGTGAGCAAATGGCCTACCCATCGTTCTTGGAGGAGGGGGGCTCTCATTGCGACTGGGAGCCAGAGACGAAGCAGTGCCCCCTAGTCACACGTCGGGGCCCAGGGTTGGTGATACAAACTATCTGCCTAAGAAGCCTGGTGCTGCAGAGAGCAGCTGCTCAGGAAAGCTACTTCTTGTATCTCTGTGTCCAACCAGCATAGGGAGGGAAGAGTTGAAGGCTCCTGTGGGAGGAGCGGTCTGGGTAGTCCGTAGTTGAAGGCTCCTGTGGGAGAGCGGTCTGGGTAGTCCGTAGTTGAAGGCTCCTGTGGAGGGCGGTCTGGGTAGTCCGTAATTGTGCTTAGTCTCTCAGAACACAAGAACTGTGTTGTCACTGCTCTGTTCCTTCTCAAAAGTAACCTCAGGTATAGGATGGCCAAAAGGGACCATATCTGAGTCTGCATCCAGGAAGCTGCCACGTAGCACCAGGCAGAGGGAGGGTCTCAAGGAGGCTGCTTGCAGAAGAGGGGAGGGACCCAAAGAACCTCCTCCAGTTTGTCTTTCAGGACTGCTTCCAGGACTGTCCATGGCCTCAGGCCCCTTGCATAGAAGAAGCCAGCTAGTAGCCAGGTGGTCCCTTAGTGACCACTGCCTTGACTGTACCTAGCTGATGGGTGTGTGCCTGGCGTGGATTCCCTTATTTAACCACCTGCTAGACATGCAGGATGCCCAAGGTGTGCATGGCTGTCCACGCCTGACCGTGTCAACATGCTCATGCAATGCTTTCCTGACAGGAGGGTCACATACCAGGCTGTGTGGGAACATCTGCTGGAGAGACCTTTGGGTGTGGTTATAATTAAGCCAATCTAGAGGCCCTCTCAACAGCGGTGTGAAGCATCATGCAGAGCACACTTACGGAGAAGAGGCAGAGTCTGGTCCTTCAGGCGTCTGCAGCAGCCTTCAGCTGAGCTGATGTTGGAAGGAGTTGAATTCCTGACAAGGTGAGTCCTGCTGAGAAGTCCCACTGTGGAAATCAGGACCGTGCTGTGTGTGCCGCTCCTGAGAGAGAACATCCTCCTTCCTGAGATAGGTGAGGAGGAATCCAAGGATGTTCCTTCCTCAACTTCAACATCCTCCTCCTGAGGAGGGCTTCCTGCAGCCACGAAGTGTGCTCCCCACAGTCTGTCACCCCACGGCATCCACGTAGGCCCTGCTTCCTCAAGGCTCTGCGGGTCCTGTGGCTGTGTGGGGTGTGGAGCTTTTGGGATGGGATAGGAGGCATAGAGCTGAAGTCATGGCTAGCAATGGCTACCTGCCCAGGCTGCTGGTCAAATTCTCCTAGCAGAGTCAAATCACAAATTTCCTTAAAGATTCACTCCTTAACCCACTTCCTGCATCTCAGGGAGGGCTTAAAGTGAGATTAGAGAGGCGAAGTCTGGAATCACTTTGATGTCTGTATGCCTCTCTGTTTCTGTCTGTCTCTGCCTCTCTTCTCTGTCTCTCTCTCCTCCTCTCTGTTCATCTTTTTCCTGCATCTTTCTGTGTCTAAATATCTCTTCCCCTCTCTGTCGTCCCTGGCCTCCCTCTCCTCTTCCATCTGTCCTCTCTCAGTCTGTTTATCCCTCCATTTCCTTCTACCTCTCTGTGAATCTGAATATTCCTTTTCCCCTCTCTGCCGTCCGTCCTCCAACTTCAAGCCCTTGGTTCTTGTAGCAAATGGGAGCAGCCACCTTGGCTCAGAGCTAGTTCCCTTAAGGGAAATGTTGATGCCCTGTGTCCATCTCATAGAAACTACCTGGGTGAGAGGTGGCATCTGGACAGGACACTACCCTGCTGCCCCCTAGTGACCGCCACTGAGCAAGATGCATGCAAGTGGAGCCTGTGACCTGGGAGAGACTGCAAGTCCAGTGTGAAGAGCTCATATGTGTGTAAATATTCTAGCATGTAAATATTCTAGCCACTGAGTTGCAGAGCTGACACGGTAATCAGACTGAGGCTTACTGCTCCTTCCCTGAACCTGTCAGCTCACCAGGCTGTGCTGAAGAGGGGGATCCCGAGGAGGAAGCTGTGCCTGCCCCTCCTTCCCGTGTCTATTAGGTGTCTCTCTTCTATCAACACCAGGCAGGACATCCTGAGACATCCTCTGCTTCCTAGATGCCTCCTAAGACGGACTGGCTCATTTCCACTGTTGAGGGATGGATACGCCTGGCATGTGCCACATCCCAAATTCCCAGACAATCATGCTGGTAGGAAGGGATCCCCTTTGACTCTACCAGCCACCCCACCAGAAACAGGGATTGTGATCTTCAGAGTGGGCTAACTGCCTGCCTCATCCACCTTTGTTGGATTCTTTTTCTCCTAGCATTTCTTATCTTATCTGCTCACTTGGCAAGATTCCCCTCTCATTTCCTACTGATTACAGCCATGCTCCATGTGGAAGCCAGATCCACGGTCACTATGAAGCTAGCAGGAGCTCCTGCTGACAGGCTGGGCTCTGTCTGCTGTCCCTGTGGGCTGTAGCGTCAGCCCTTCAGCAGCCATGTTCATTGGGACAATTTTATCAAGATTTCCTTTCCCTGCTTTATTGCTTCCTTCCTTGGTTACTTTATTAAAATTTAAAGTTCCTTATTAAAGTTACCTTTTTCATGTGACAACGGTAAGCTTTTATAACTTCAGCCGCAAAGCCTCCGTGAGTCTTTGTAGAGGACTCTCTAGGGTGCAGGGCAGGGCAGCGGGGGAGTCGCTCACTCTTTAATGTTTCTTTACAGCTTCAATTATTTAGAACCATCATAAACTACCTTAGTGAGTGGCTTTAACCCATAAAAGAAGATTTCTGGTTCTTAGAGAGTTACTTTTTCTCATAATCTTCATCTATATCTATATCTATATCTATATCTATATCTATATATATATTCAGAATATCTAAAATTTATAGTTCAGAATTTATATATTATAATTACAAACATACACAAATATGTACAATTCAAAATTCATATATAATTCTAAATATACATAAATATATGTAATTTAATATAATTTAATATATATATAGTGTGTGTGTGTGTGTGTGTGTGTGTACACATATGTATCTTTTTCCAAACAGGCAATACTTTTCAGGGTGCAGAGATATAGCACATCTTTTACAAACTAAATTTGAAGAAATATATGTTAAAAAGCAATGGCTTACAGCAATATCCTCCAATTCAGGCAGTGAGTATCTAAGTTGAAAGTGTTGGATACAGTGTACCACAGATTTTTAAGGCTGTCTGATCTACCTGTGTCTCTAGGTCTGGTGAGCTTTACTAGATCAGCCACTGAAGGCCAGGCTAAGCTGATGGCTCGGGTTATCGACACAGGAGACTGTCACTCACCTCCAGTGATGATTTCCTGTTTAGCCATTGCCGCTAGCCATGTGGAAGGATGATTTATAAATCCCAAGTGGGATTTTTGGTTCCATAGATAATGACTGTCCTTCTGAAATGGCAGGCAGAGGAGGAGGAGGGCTTACAGAAGGCAGGTCAGGGGCAGGTAAGCTGAGCATGGAAGCAGGACTGAAGAGCGACCCCTATGGGAGCACTGTGCTCCTTGCAGTCACAGACTTCCTGAGGCCATTCCAGCCCAGCCTCTCTGTTCCCCACTTTTTCTTTCTAGTCTGCTCTGGGAAATTCTAGATTCCTTGTCTTCTAAATCAAAGGAACCCTTGAGGTTACAAGAGCCCAAGCATGGCATGTCTTCTCTCTCACCCACCCCCCAGCTCATATCAGATGTGGGTTTCTTAGATAAGAATATAAAATTAATGTGTGCAGACTTTAGTCCTTGGGGAACGCTGCAGCAATCAGCAAATGTCAAAATGTTTTCTCCAAAGTTCTAAATGAGTGAAAAAGGAAACAATGTAATTTCCCCAGGGAGCTACTGGGCGTCCATTTTCTCTAACGTGATCAGTCTGTTTGTTTTTCCCCCAGAGTGAATCCATTGGGGACTGTGTGTTGTTGCAGGTCCCCAGAGCTTAGAGGAAGATGTTGTTACATTAGTTTAACAAGAAGGAGCCCAAGTCCTGGCTTCCTAGGGTGGCCCAGAAGACTGTAGGCAGATTCCTTAGCTATGCTTCCAGAACTGTCTCATCACTGGGGGAGCAAAGCGGGCCAGCAACACATCCAGACTCAGGCTCCTTCTCTGGGCAGCACCGGTTAACCTCCAGCATTGAGTGTGACCAGAACTCCTTATTGGAATTACACAAGCCATTACCCAGCTCGCTGCATTAGCTCTGCCCTCCAGCACTCTTGACTGTGCGTCGTGGGAATGAAGTGCTTCATCAATTGGAACCCAAGCCTCTGGATCTTAATTAGAGATGTGCCAACGTCCCTGAGTGTAATGGAGGAGGCTGGCAGACAGCTCTCTCCACCCCTCTCGCACTTAATGACTTCATTACTGATTACTGTCCAGAGCGACGTAGAAGAAATTCACTGTGTTCCACTGGGAGGCTGAAAGTGGCAAAACTGATCCCCAGACAGGGCAGGTTCCCAGGGAGCACTTTTCTGCAATGTGAGGAGAGTCAGGGTGTGAGCAGTCTTCCACAGACCCCTCTTGCCCACAGTCCAGTCTGCAGCCTGGCCCTGCAGGTCCAGGAAGGGCTGGACCTGAGGTGGGAGCAGGGATGATCATTCATGGGCTAGCTCTCACCCACAATATGTTCTTAATAATCTGTCCTGGTGTTATTTGTAGTCTCCCTCCAGTTCTGTAAAGAGGCAACTGTTAACTCTCTCTCCTGCTCCCCAACTAAATTGGCAGTACAGAAAAATAATAGGGGTAGAACCACAGAGTATTCATCGAAGCTTGTTGGCCCTGACTGAGCCACAGGAGCACACAGACAGCCTCAGATCTCTGTGCCACTGTAGACTGTAGTCAACTCAGAGTCGCCCGACTCACACCTCTCCAGCCAGCCAACAGACCTCTCCCCACACATGTTCCTTAACTGCTTCTAATAATTCTTTGACCGGCTTGAGACACTGACTCTCCGTGTTATTGGATATGTCTTGTCAGCTGCAGAACCAGTTGATGTGTTCACACGGAAATTCTAACAGCTTTGTTCTCCTTTATGCCGTCGGAGGCAGGAACATCCTGTCCACCACACACAAATACTTTGCATTGTGAATCCACTGGCTCAGAATCCCACAGTCCAGGCAACAGCTTGTGCACAGAGTCTCAGTCCTGGGAGAAAACTTTGTTCACAAGACTTAGAGGGAGGAGTAAAGAGCCCTGAGTCCCCGTACAGGTTCTCAGGAACAAAAGCCACACCCGTGTTGAAGAAATACAGTAGAGACTGGTCAGAACAAACAGGTTGTGGAGAGTTGGAGTGTTGCAGATCCAGAGCCAAACTTTCCCTGATTTTTTCTCCCCTTAAAAGCCACTCGTTGCTCACACTTTGTTGCTTGATGTAATGTCCCTTTGACTATCAGGTAAACCACTGGAATGGATTCCTAACAGACTGCAGGCTCCCAGTAACCAAAAGCCCAGAGCACCATCAGACAGCAACACCGTATCTACAACCTACAGCAGAACATTCTTAGTTTTGCTGTGCTGCCTGCCCCAGGTTCCCACCAATGTATTCCTAAAAGACCTGTCCATCTTTTGTTCTGCAACCAAAGTTCGTGACACTGATTATATATTGGGACATTTTACTTGGGGCAGCCTGATTCCTCATTCGTGGGCTGAGGGGACTCACACTCAGCTTAGAATGAACTCTTCTTCCTTTTGCCACGGTGAGGCTGCAGTTTGCACTGACAGAAGAGAGATGCTAAGAAAACTCAGCTGGAAAATAAATGGTCCATTATGGTTTGTGTGCAGATGCATGAGTGTGTGCTTGCTTACGTATTTATCTATTTATTTATTTCTTTAGGCACTGGGATGGAACCCGGGACCTCACCCTTTCTTGGCAGATGCTCAGGGACCTCAGACATTCTTGGCAGGTGCTCCCTGACTGAGCTTCACTTTTAACCCCTGCTTTATCATTTACTTTGACCCCCAGGTCTCCCTAAGTTGCTCAGGTATCCTGGAATTCACTCTATAACCTAGGTCTCTCAAAAGAGTGATCCTCCTGCCTCAGCCTCTCTGGTAGTTGGGATGATAGGTATGTGGCTCCAGTCTCGACTTGATTTGGATAGTGTACTGAAGGCTTGCTGCCCACCCCTGTGCTACTGGTGTGTGTGTGTGTGTGTGTGTGTGTGTGTGTGTGTGTGTGTGTGTGTGTGCTCTTTAGGAGACCAGCCCTAGTGAGAGGATGCTGAGTGTACTGATCACTCTCCCCACAACTGTGACAAGACTCCTGGCTTTAATGACCGAAGAGCAGGTGCAGCTGACTTGTGCTCTTGGTTGGGCTCGTGGCTCCATGGTTGCTTGGCCCCATGTGCTTGGACAGAACATAATGGCAGTGGGCTCATGGGAGGTGGAGGAAGAAGAAGATCCCAGCTAACCTTCAAAGACCTGTCCCATAACTTCCATCCTGAGACTAGACCCTGCCTCCAAAAGTTTCCACTTCCTGCCATAGTGTTGCATGCTGGGGACAGAGTGTTGGACATAGGAGCCTGCGTGAGACTCTGGGTTCTTGGGAAACTGTCCTTGAGTAGGTGCTGGAGCCTTCTGCTTCTTTGCTCTTTTAGCGTCTTCTCTCCCTTGAGGAGAGGTTTCCTCTGTCACGGGCTGCTTTCTATGTCAATGTGCCTCACCACAAGCTCAAAACCAACACAGGGGAAGGTCTGCAGATTGGAAGCTCTGAAACTGGAAGCCACAGCAAACTCTCCCTCTTTATAAGTTTGTTTTCTTGGGAGGTTTGTCACCCAAGGGGAGCTCACTGAAAGCTTTGGTTTTGTGGTTCCAGCTATCCTGTGGGCTGTGGGAAGGTGTTGTGGACCCAAAGGGAGCAAGTCCTGGATGAACTGAGGCTGTGAGCTTCTTAGAGTCCTTTTGTTCACACCCAGGCTCCCATCTGGGAAGGAAGCCAAGCACTTTCTAAGCAAGGATGTTCCAGGACCTGTGGGTGATGAGTGGGCGGGAGGGGCTGTGGTGAGAATTGGGGGGAGATGGCCTTGGAGCACAGCAGGCCACTGGCGGTCTGTTCCAGCCATGCCAGTCAGTCTCCCAGTCTCCACTGTCACCAAGGTTATTTATTGAGCGGCCGCTTGCTCTTAGCCTTGGCTGTAACAAATCCACGTAGACACTACTTACCACTTCTCTTCCAGAGAGCTTAGCCCAAGACAACAGGGTCACAGATATTTATAAGCAAGTATATCTATTAAATAAACACCCGCCGCGGCTAAGCTGTTGCGGGAGTGAATCCTCTCTCTGGCTTTATTCCTCAGCTTCGGCTGTGCCCTGACTGCCATTTAAACACACTCTTCGTGTTCCAGGTGACAATGCTACTCCACACGCCATGCCTTCCTGGCCCCTAGCACTCCCTGGGGCTCAAGTGCACAAAACAGTGATTTAAGCATTGCTCTCAGCTGGCTGATTGCACCCTTGTCCCTCTTCTGACAGGACGCCTGTCAACATGGGGGTACACTTGGGTTGTGACACCCGGTGGGAGCTACTGGCATCCATAGAAGAGGCTGGGGGAAGCCTCTGCTCATTCTACAGTATGTCGCAAAGCAGCCCTAACTAGAACCTTCTATCCCCGTGTCAGTCATTCTGTGGTACACAAACATTGCTGAGAGCAGAGCTGTGGGTACCAGGCTGTGCCAGGACTAAGAACTGCCCACCCTATACGAGAAGCATAATGTCCTGGGCTAAGGGGCTCCTTACCTCAGCTGACAGCAGACCCCTGCAGCTCCTCTTTGCTGAATCTTGGTGAGGACTGAGAAAGTAGAGCTCACTGGTGGTTTTGGAGCATCTGACCATTTCTGGCCTCGGTTACTGCTGTGTGTCTCTGTGTGTGCTACAGTCTCACCCCTCCCCTTCTCATGTCCTCACCGGCTCACAGCTCTTCCTGCTGCCTCCATCTACATGGAAGCTTCTCTCTGTCTGTCTTAGAAGATGTCCATCCAGCATCCAGGGTGACTTAGCTCTGGTTGCCAGTGTTTGAAACTTCCGAGTCTGTTGTTGGCTCTCCTCAGCTGCCCTCTAAGCTAGGAAGTTGCCAGATTCTCTGGGCCTTCTCTCACCTATGTCTGTTCATAGTCCCAGGCTGGGTGCAGGTCTGTCTGGCATAGGCCGAGACTCAGGATGTGGAAGCTGCCACTTGTCTGCTCTGTGGAAATGGCCTGCTTTGTCTCTCCATTCTCCACAAAGCCTGACTCAGGCATTGAGGAAGGGTTCATCTTTCCTTGGACCTGTGTCCTGGAAAAGATTTCAGTGGAGAAAGGGGCCTCAAGGACCCTTTCTCCCTTCTTCCAAGTCCTTCCCTGACTAACATATTCTAAAGGACATCTTATTGAGGGAACCTGCTTATAGGGACACTTGGGAGATTAATAGAGTCACATATTTGGAATGAACTTGGGAAGCAAAACAAACTGACACTCAGAATCTAACTAAAAGCTTAAGGAGGTTGAGGAGAAGGTTGAAGGTTGAGAGTACAAACACTTGCCAAGCAGGAGTGGGGACCTGAGTTCAAATGTCCAGAGCCCACTATAAGCTGAACTCACAGCCCAAGCTTCTGTGACCCCCTACATGCCTATGGGATATGTAAGGTAGAGACAGGGAGCCTGCAGCTCACAGGCCAGCTCAGCCAGCCTGCTGTCCACAGCAGATCAACAACAAGGAGATCATACTTCAAAGTGGAAGGGGAAGATCACTGCCTAAGTCATCCTCTGACTTCCACCCAGGACCTGGCACTCCTGTGCTTGCCTGTGTACATGCACTCCTGTGATTGTGCATGTGCACACACTCCTGTGCTCACTCGTGTGCCCACACACTCTGTGTTTATATGTGTATACACACTCCTCTGTCCATGAGTATACCCACACATCCCAGTGCTTGCCTGTGTACATGCACTCCTGTGTGTACATGTGTGCACACATACCCAGCGTTTATGTGTACACACACACACACACACACCTCAGTGCTTATCCACATCCCAGGGCTTACATGAGTACACACACACTCCTGTGTTTATATATACCCATACCCCCAGGGCTTACATTTGTACATACACTGTGCTTACCCATGTATACACATTCCTGTGATCATGTGTGTACACACACTCCTGTGTTCATGTATGTACACACCCCAGTCCTTACATGCATATGTCCTCCTTACCCATGATTAGAAGGCTGCATTCCAGCAGAGGCTTTGCAGCCTATGATCTTCTACACATCACAGCCTGAGTTGCTTTGTGTCTTGTATTCTACTGAGTCTATATGGAGGGGGCTGAGTACAGAGAGGCTGGCTATAGTTTCTGCAGGGGCAGCTGCTCCCCTTTACCCTCCCCCCATCTATTGGCTTTACCTAAAGAGAAGGGTACCTTCTCTTTCACTCTCCTGTTTTACCTGGCCTGGCTCCTCTGTAAGAGTGTCCCCTGTCCCATCTGACCTACTTCCTATCTTCTGAGGTGCCCTTGTTCTTTATTAATCTGTGTATCTCAGGGCTTAGCCAGTGGTCTGGCATACAGTAGGTTCTCAATAGATGCCTACTAGGTCCTCAGGGGAGACTGATGATTAAAGGTTCTCATCTGGCCCTATGGAGAGGGAGGACAGAAGGTGAGGGTGAGTCCCAAGGGAAGCCTAGGCTGTGGGCACAATGGTCTCTTTAGAAGGTTGTATTGGTCCTGGCATGGCCTCTCACAGTGAGTGTGGCACCCACAAGACCAGAGGTTCCCTTTAGATTTTGTTTATGGCACAGGTCTCAGTTATTTTTGAAGTCATACTAAGGTATCTCTGAAGGACTGTGAATGACAAATAGGTAGTCTTGGGGACACTCTCAACTCAGCAGTGTGGCCTTCATTCTGGGTCTTGGGTGAGTACTGGCTATGTGCGAGGGACTTTGGGGATCCCAAGAAGCAGGATACTGCTGACAGATGACAAGGAAATGCATGGCAGCCATATGTCATAATCTGGAAAGCAGTGAAGGACAAGAGCTGGGGCAGAGAGGACATCCAGTGCCTTCCTGGCTTCTCCCTGTGTGTGAGAAAAGACACTTGCCATTTCTGTGGCAAGCCACTTCTTAGCAAGCTGCCGTTGGTTCTCAGCTCTGGTAAGAACCCGTGATGTTCCTTCCCGTCAGTTCCTGTAAGCCTGCCTCTCCCGCCCATGTATCTGCTCCAGGCCCTCTGTGCTCTTTGCTCTTTGACTAACCTTGGGACAAGCCATTGCTTCCTGAGTCCAGAAGAGCAAATACTGCCCACCCTTGGAGCTCTCCCACTTTCCAAAGGTGGCATTCCTCAGTGGGACAGGGTACCTTCAGCAGGTCACTGTCCATCGGAGATTGTGAAAGGGCCCTGCATCTACTCCAACGACAGCTTTGCTGGCTGATTTAAGCTCAAGCTGAGAAAGACGGCCAGTAAGTACCATGATAAAGCACAAATTCCAGGCTAAGGCTCATACAGGCCTTCCCCTTGCCACCTCTGTGACTTTAAGTAGCATCCTCTGCCACTCTGTGTCTACAAGTACAGAAAGTGCCAGTAAGGGCACTTACCAGGAGGACCTTTAGGCCATTTAGAACCCCTTTGCTTCTTCACTGGAAGGAACAGGGCTTCTCTTTTCTCTGGAGACAGAGTCCACCTTGTCTAGGCATGGCTGTTTTCCGTATCAGCCATATCAGTATGGTGAGCCAATCAGCTCAAGGAGGCTCACATGGGCAGCTTACTAAGGATCCCTGCAGTTCCCTGAGTGGCCATCGAACCTGATGACATCAGGCCTGACCATAGCCTAGAGATGTTCTTACAAAACTCAGACCAGGGCCGGAGAGATAACTCATGGGATAAAAGAGCTTGCTACCAAACCCCACACGGCTTGATTTGGCCCTCTGAATCAACATAGGTAAAAGGAAAGAAGCAACTCCTTTATGTTGGCTCTGACATCTCTGTGTGTGCCTTGCCATGTGCATACCCACATACTTAAACTCTTCCAAATTAAAGAAATAAACTCACCTTGAGAAAGAATATGCAGACCAACACCTGCCCATACCTTGGAAGCTGCAAGTGCAGAAAAGTGAGGCTGTGGAGGGTGCCAGTACTAGGATGTCCAAGGGCTCCTGTGAGGACAGAACTTGGAGCCCTGGGAAGAGAAAAGTCCATTTAAAGGTTCGCCATCCAGACATGGGAGCCAGCTGGCTATGGAGGAACAAGAGGGCCTTTCATAGTCACTCTTAAAGGCCAACAATTCCCAGAGCACATGGGAGACAGAGAAGGTACCTCTGGTCTCTCTGTACCTCAGCTTCTACCTTTCAGAGGGATACAGAATGCTTATTCTCTGAACACACACAGAGTACATGTCTCCTGGAGGTTTCTTCCCAGTCAGGAGCTTGCCAGCAGCTGTAGAAGCCGATGAAGCACTCCTCAGCTAATCCATCCTGCCATGCACTCCTGCTCAGTAAGGCAATGTCTCTTCTGGTATCCACAGATTACAGAGAGGGCAAGCTTCACTCCTCCTGGAGGGAGGTGCAGGGTGTGGCGCTGAGGGGAGGTTAGGTCTTGATGTTAGCTGAGCTGAGCCAGCATGGTTTGGGGTTAGAGGAGTTGGGTCCCCTGGAGCTGCCTCTCAGATGATCTCCACAGACTGCAAACTCTTTAAGGCCCATGTTAGGTAAGTGAGGTAAACTCTTGGAATTCCAGGGGTCTAAGCCAATGGAGTGCCAGTGCCCAGGCATGCAAGAAGGTTCACAGGGAGCCTGGGTTCATAGCACCTAAGAGCCAGGCAGAACTTAGGCAGGGCCAGCAGCACCAGGCCATGAATTATTCCTGCATAATGATGCCTCCTGACTAAGACAAAAGCTGTCCTGACTTCATTACTCTGCTGCCTTATTTATTCTAAGACTGCTCAGCACAGAAAACATCGTCCTTTGCACAATCCCTCCACCACACAAAAATGGCCTGCATCTAATCCCAGAGCTCACAAATCAATTATCTCCAGCCGTGAAAACTCCTGGAGGTCACTGTGGACGGGCTGAAAAGGAGACCTGATTTGTCTGTCTTCGGTTCATTAGCTCAGCGCGTCCGCACCTTCACTGTACCCTTGCTGGAGGGGCTTCAGCCTTTTCCCGAGGAATGGCTATTTCTGATTTCCCTGAGGTCTAAGGACAGCTGAGAAGAGGGAGAAGCTGGCTGGTTAAGGACACATCCTCTAGGTCATTATGGAGTCATTGCAAGAGGACAGTCTGGAGCCTGTGGAGCCTGTGGAAGCACGAGGAGCTTCACTTACAGGCAAGTACCAGAACCCGTGCCTCTGATGCACCAGACCCAGCCTACCCCTCTGAGGTGTGAGCTATGCTATGGTGGCCTCTGCATAGTTCCTGTGTGTGAAGGGGAGCTGCAGACACTTTTCTAGGCTTTTTCAAAAAGGAAATTTAGTATCTTCCGGGATGAGCTTTAGGAAGAATGGTGAATATTGTCTAGGTTTCTTTCTTTCTTTCTTTCTTTCTTTCTTTCTTTCTTTCTTTCTTTCTTTCTTTCTTTCTTTCTTTCTTTTTGAGACAGGGTTTCTCTGTATAGCCCTGGCTGTCCTGGAACTCACTTTGTAGACCAGGCTGGCCTCGAACTCAGAAATCTGCCTGCCTCTGCCTCCCAAGTGCTGGGATCAAAGGTATGCGCCACCACGGCCCTCCTTTGTCTAGGTTTCTTAAGACATGCAACACAAGCCTTGGGGGAACAGGAGATCTCAAAGACTGGTCAGGTCCCTAACTCTCATTTCCCTGACAGCAGATGCCTGGGCCATGTCCTGAGCTTCTCTGGTTCCCCGTCTTTCATCTGTAAATGGGCTGTAGGGAGGATCCTAAAACATCACACACCTGGGACTCAGTGCAAGGCACAGCGCACCTGTAGGACTTGTGGGTCTCGCTTTTCATAGGCACGGGGCTGATAGATCAGATGGAAAGCTGGGTGAAGAGTAAAAGTACTAATAACTGGGATCTGTCTTTGTTGAAAGGGCCTGTACACCGAACACACAAGCTTCTCCAGCAGTGTGCCATGCTGGACAATAGGCACTTGATGCATCTGGTGTTTGCATAATTGGATGGTTTGTCATGAGTGACCATTTAAACAAGATTTCTGTGTGTGATCCTTGTCACACACACACACACACACACACACACACACACCATAGAGAGAGATAGAGACAGAGAGACAGAGAGAGACGGTAGAGAGACAGAGAAACAGACAGACAGACAACAGACAGACACACACACACAGATTCCTTAGAAACTTGTTCTACCCTCTTTCACAGAAGGCCTGGAGAGTGAAGAGTTAAAAGTCTCACCGACATTTTATAGCCACATGGCATTGAGACCTGAATGTAATGGATAAACTCAGAGGTTTATTATAATCACCGCGGTGCCAGAATCCAGGACACTGGGTTTGATGACAACTTCCCCAGGGGAAAGAGCTTTCTTAGAGACAGAGATTAGATGCCCTCAAAGGAATGCCTGGTGATGACATGCGGAGTCAGAAGGGGACAATCACAATGATTTTTATTCTCAAGAACCCCAGCTTAGCTGCCCATATCCATAAAGTCATCAGTGGGGAGAGTGAGTAAGGCAGGGAATCTTGAGCACCAGACTCTGTCTAAAAAAGCAGAAGCAGACAAACAACCACACAACACAGGTTACCTGGGAGTACAACAGTGAGGGTTTAAGCTGATCCTGGTAAAACCCAGGATTTGTGGGGCTGCTCCGAAGGGCCTTGCAGAAGTCAGCTCCTTCAGAGCTGCCAACACGCTTGCTCCACTTACAGAGCTAAGGCTCAAATTCCAGGAATACAGCATTGCAGTGACCTAGATAATTCAGGCCCTGATGACTGCAAAACAGTCCCAAGAGGCAGGGAACACTGGGATGGCAGGGAACTGGGTACCCGGATGCAGAGCAAACACCTGCCCTGACCGAGGAGGAAGACAGATACAGATACTTCAGAAGAATTAGGCCCAGACAAATGAAAGGTGGGCCTGGAAGGGGTAGAGATTCAGGACAATGGTTTCCATATTTCCTGTTGATTTTTTTTTTTTTTTTAGAAGAGAAGAAATTCGGCTGTGACCTTGATTGATGGAGGTTGGGTTCGTCTGTTTAGAAATGGGAACAAGATGAAGGATGTTACACAAAGGAGAGCTAGGATGCAACGGCCTTCATTGAGATGCTGTCTCCCCTGGAGGAAGACCTTAGGGCCCTTCCCAGAGTAGAGGAGGTGAGTTGTAATTATCATGGCAATTGTCAGGTGCTTCTGAAAGGCTTCACGATACTTGAAACCCAGCCAAGTGGGGCTGATATTGCTCCTTCCAAATTGCATCCACAGTACAGAGCTCTCCAGCCCTCCTTCATGCAAAGGTTAACATCCCCTAGCTCTGGTGTGGATTAGCCCAGCGACAATGCCGTGGGTCCTGTACAATATTTGCTTCTGGGTGCCCCTGTAGAAGTTGCTAAAAATAGGGACCTTTGGAGGGAAATATACAAGGAAGGATGAGAGCTGCTGGTGACCTTGGAGCTACAAGGGCACTGTTGCCTTCCTGCAGTGCAGGGAGGCAGCCCAGGTCCCCTAGATTCTAAGTTTTGCCCCATTAAACTGCTGTTGATTTCCTTACTAAAACACAGTTGACACGAAGTATGGACCTCACATGCCCTGGGAGGTATGGACAGTTTTGATGTCCCTGGGAAAGTTGAGGCTTGGGTGACAGCCACAGCTGGTGTGGCACAGCCAGTGCATGTGTCAGCCGCTCAGCTCTTCTGATGCCAGGCGTCTCTTAACCTGGACACACCTGCTCCCAGTTCTACTCTGTTCTTGTTGGGGAAAATTTAAGTGCCCAGATTTAGGAAAAGAAGAAATGAAAATAAATGCTCCATTTATCCGAAAGAAAAGCTTCTCCCGTATCAAATGTTTTTGCCCTGTGTTTCCTTAAACTGGAGTATGTTAGCCTTGTCCTTTATCCCTTCAATTCGAAGACAAGACTGAGGACCTGGGTCTCACCCCTTGGTGAAGGTCTTCCCACCTCAGTCTACCTGAGCAAACCTCTTCTGGTACATCCATTCCAAGCACACATGTAGCCCATCTACCTGTCATACAAACACCAATAGCCAACCCAAATGTGAGACCCTGCCTCCCCATCTCTCAGCAATTAGACGAAGGTGTGCCCAAGAGTCTGGTTGTAAATTAGGTCCCTGACCTGAAGAGTGTGTCTCTCCGGCTGCCACACAGTCAATGCCCCTTAAACAAACACCTGCCGGTGTCCTTGCACATACACATGTGCACACACACTCATCATACTGCCCTCCTAACTGCCCGAGTAAATCTGAATTCTTCACAAAGGACACGGAAGGGCGCTAGGCTCACTGCTGCATCAACACACATCCTCCTGGGTCTCTCTGGGTGGTTGGTTCTGTGAGGATCCATCTCGGTTTAACCCCAGGCAGTATTTATCAGGGAATAAATACCGTGGTTGGCTTATTATCTTCCCAGAGAAGACATTTTGGTTATTGTAGCTGGGAGGGGCTACTGCTGGCCCTAAGGGAGGAAGTGCCAGGCAGTGCTTCTCAACCTTCCACAGAGCCCAGGAAGCCTCAGGACTGACTCCCAAAGGTCAGGAGTGCCAAGGATAAGACTCTGGCATTCCATGAGTCTGTCGGCCATGAAGAGCAAATTAGAAAGCACAGCAGTAAGCAGCCAGTAACTTAGTTGCCCCACAGCCCTGCAGGCGCAGGACACCTGGTCGTGTGATGGTCTCACCCTAGTTGAGTTTTGGAGGAGGAGGACAACTTGGTCTTCTCGGAGAAGCTCTCCCTCTGTGTCTGGTGCTATTAATAACTCCCCACTGGTGACATCACCCATATCCCCAGAGAAACATAAAGTTTCAATTACTGGAATTCAAAAGAATCTCACAAGCCTGGACAGATAGATGGAGATATTAGACTGGAGAGGACAGAAGGTGTTAGGCAGGGGTGTGGGGAGGGACTTTAATTCAACACTGGGTAGTGTTTGAATAAGATGATGGAATTCATCCCTGGAGAAAGTGGGAACCTTCTTTGGCTTGTGACCATATTAAATACAATTTGCTACTAAAGGCACCTGATACATTTAGCTAGATATTGGAAGGGGTAGAAGAAAGATCTGTTGAGATAAAGGTTCGGACAGCTTGTCGCATGCGAAGCTGTCACATGCTACACAGTGCCACACAAGTCAGGAAGAGCTGAGGAAGATTCTCAAACCTCTTAAACAGTGTTTTCTTCTCCACTTCTGCATCAGAAATATGGAGCACAGCCATTCTCATTTACGCAGATTTTAATGGGAGATATTCGTCTGCATTGCTCCATGGTTTCTGCTTGCATGGGGCTGCCATTTACAACAAGTGTAATAGCATCTTTGAGCTTTTTAATTAAAAATTAATTAGGAGATTTAAGCACAAACTCATTGGGGGTTACTGTACAATAACATGTTTACAAAATTAGGTCTGGGCTTTTTGTTCCAGCTAAGTGTTTCAATCAATTCTGTGTCTATTAAATGTAATTACGTATGATGCTTTCTTAGAACGATAAGGCAGCCTTTAAAAGCAGCTGGGAGACGTCTACACATTCCAGTCTGGAATTAGGGTGACTATTAAGAGGCAAATGGAAGCAACTGTAGCTGGGGGATCCCGGATGGGATGGGAGACAAGCTTGATACAAAGTTTCTGTCAGAGCTGTCCGGCTGCCTTTCCTGGGTCTAGCCTGTTGCTTCTCATTCTGTGGGGTTTTCCCGGTGCTGAAGGCTTGTTCCATCTCACTTTTCCTGCAAGAAGAGATGGAACATGTTGATTTCCTCCCTACACTGATTTATCAGAGTTTTATCACATCAACAGAGCACAAACCAGGACAAGGCCATTATCCTTTTATTTATTTTTTATTTTTGAGTCATGTTCTTGCTAACTTGCCCATGCTGGCCTCTGTAGCTCCAGCTGGGCTTGAGCTCTTTCTGTAGCCCAAGCTGACATTAAACTTGAGATCCTTCTGCCTCAGCCGTCTTGAGAGGCAGTATTGTGGGTCTGTGTCACCAAACCGGATTAATAATGAAATTTCCATCCAGACCTAAACTACCTCATCACACTTCAGAGTGTCAAAAGGAGAGAAAGGATCAGAATTTTTCTTTTTAAAAAGCAAGGAGACTTTAGTCAGAGTCGAAGGCTTTCATGATGTGATGGTTTGTATGTGCCTGGCTCAGGGAGTAGCACTATTTGAAGGTGTGGCCTTGTTGGAGTAGGTGTGTCACTGTGGGTGTGGGCTATAAGACCCTGGTCTTAGCTGCCTGGATATCAGATTTCTTCTAGCAGCCTCCAGATGAAGATGTAGAACTCTCAGCGCCTCCTGTGTCATGCCTGTCTGGACGCTGCCATATTCCCGCCTTGATAATGGACTGAACCTTTGAATCTATAAGCCAGCTCCAATGAAATGTTGTTCTTGTAAGAGTTTGCTTTGGTCATGGTGTCTGTACACAGAAATAAAACCCTAACTAAGACACATGGTGACCTTTCAACATCCAGGCAGATTGACACTGTGAATGACCCTTTTGAACCATTGTACGAGGTGATGTCAGAAAGGTTTCCTGTAGAGGAAGAGTCAGGGAGGTCTGTCTTTGTTAGTACCAGATGGGCTAGGGATGTTTCTGGCACTGTTGACAAGCAGGTGTCTGTCCTTCGCCTTTGACTCAGGGCATAGCTCACCCAGGTACCTCACAGGGCTGCGGCTTCACATCCCTGCCAAATGTCCCTCCGACCCTGAGCAGGCACTGCCTGATGCTGTGAAGGACAGAGCTACCTTGATGATGTCTTCCTCCTGAGGGTGGGGCTGAGACTTCACAGGCCAGTTCTTTCCTCTTCGCTCAGCTAAGTGCCCTGGGCAAATGCTGCTTCTGCTTCTGCTTCTGTCTAATTAGGCTCTGTGTAAGATGAGTCAATAAAAACCCGCATCTGGCTCTCAGCGAGCAGAAGGCTGCATCTGCCTTCAAAATTCATAGGGCTGAACTCCTAAATCACAGGCCAGGAAAGTCTACGTGACAGGGCAGGAAGGCACAAACCAACTCTCAGAGTAACTGAGACCCCGCTCATCTCAGTGCGAGGGAGATAAAGCTTGCTTTCCTCTCTGCTTTGTTCTGACAATCAGAAGTGGAGTGGGGATCTTTAAAAACCTACACACAGCCCCTTGCATGGCATGCGCTGAGGGGCCATGTGACCCAGAGACCTTGCTCTCAGTTCACACTGGAGTCCTTTGGACCCTCTCGGGGCAAGCCAGGAGCCATTGCTGCGGTCTTGGATCTGCAGGTCAAAGCCCCAACACGGACAGTCAGCGTCAGACTTCTCTGACCACAGAATGTCCCTGTGTCCTCTCTGCCCTTCTGAAATATTTGAAGGTAAGGCAGAGTCCAGCACAAGGCAGAGGGTTTCAGGGATACCTGTATTTCTGAAAGAGGAACAAACCTCATGTCACAGAGGCTGTGACACTTAGGGACTGGTCCTATCTTCCCAACCACGATAGAGCTGAATCTGTAGGGAACGGAGAGCCAGAACCACCTTTTTCTCCCTTAAGTTGATTTTCTGGGGATATTTTATGACAGCAGTAAGGAAGTGAGCTATATAGTTTCTCTCTGCAGCTGCCAGTGTGGTCCTGTCTGAGCAGGCTGCTGCCAGTGTGGTCCTGTCTGAGCAGGCTACTTTGTACGTCTCAGGACTGTGACCGGGTCACACAGTGTCCCGTCTCATGTCTGGGTTACACGCCGTTCTTCCTATGAGCGCCGGCATGCAGAGGGCCTGGGTGTGAATTCTGCCTCAGCCCCGTAAGGACTGGATCTGGGGCTCTGTGCAGCAGACATTTTCTTTGGCCATGATGTTGTCGCAGTAACTTTAGCTCAGAGCAGGTCATGGTTTTATCTTTACTTTTATTTTACTTATTTTAAAATTTCATTTATTTATGTGGAGGGTGGGGTATGGACACGGGCGAAGGCAGGGATGTGGAGGTCAGAGGACAATTTATGGGTGGGAGCTGATTCTCCCCTTCTATCATGTGGATTCTGGGAAATGAACTCAGGTCATCAGCTTAGGCAAGTAAGCACCTTTACCTGCTACATGATCTTGCTAGGCCAGGCTAGCCCAGGAAGACTGTTCTAAAGTCAGCGTGAGAGAAACAGACACGCTGGTGCAGGATAGAGGCCATACCCATAGGCTGTGGGCAAGGAACCCCATTTCATATCCCGCCATGACAGACTCCCATCTCCCTCTGTATAAAGGATTGTAGCTTATAGCTTGTGGTTAGTTTGTAGTACCAGATCAACCCAGAATGAGAAGTTAAGGAGGAAACCTGGTTGGCAGTGCACTTGCGACCACACAGGCTCCTTCCTGTGCCCCCTAGACAGAAGGACCAGGACCAGTAGCCAAAGGAGATTGCTCTCCAGCTGCCAAGAGAACAGTGCCTCAAGGTTTCACCCGCAACCAGACTTTTGACTGAGGCTTCGAGAGTCATGAGGGACAGCTGGAGAGCCTGGCCCACTTGCCAAAGCCCCTAGGAGCCACAGACCAGATGTCTCTGTGAGGAAACGCACATGCTGTTTCTAATTGAGAGACACTTTTCTTTAAGGGATAAGAGCTAATTATCCAAGGCAGGGAGAGATTACCAACAGGGATTTAACCTAAGGTGCCATGTCTAAGAATCTATTCATATATCTGGGGTGCTCTCTTGACCACTGACACTGAAAGCAACCAGATAATGTGGCGAGCAGATCAGGGGGCAGCCATGGTCCACCCTGAGCTAAGCCATGAATGGGGCTGGGCTGGGAACCAGGTTCCTGTAGGAGGAGCCGACGACACGCTGCTCACAGAGTGATTGTCACAAACGGTAGGGGCTGCAGCCATTACTGCAAGACTTCAGATCAATAAATACCCTTTGTTCTTCTTAAAATTACCTTGTTTTCTTTTTAGACTCTGAAGTGAGAGATTCGGATTTTAATTGATCGCTACCGCGTGCTTTGCCTCTGACATCCTGACAAATGTCAAACACATTTACATACAGTAATTGTTTTGTTTTTCTCAAAGATATGGTTAAAAAAAGAAAGAAAAGAAAAATGCATTTCTGCACCCAACAGACCTGTTCACCACTGTAGGCGTGGGTAGACGTTGTGTTCACCATGGACACATCTGGTGCTGAGTAACCTTGAATGTTCCCGTTCATACAAGTGTGGATTGCAAACAGAAGGCTTTGCATTGTGGTGGAGAGCAAAGGGCATTGTGCGAGTATCTTGCTCAGGGTTTCATATTCACCCGTGTTTGCACCTGGCCTGCTAAAAGAGGAACTATGGAAGGCAACCTCAAACCAGGACTCTGTGCTTTGCGCAAAAGGGTAGTACAACCCAGTGCCTCCTGTGGCTTAGATACTGGCTAAACTTATACAAGGTTATGCAAATAAAATACCCCTCCCACCACACCCACCTCTGCCAAAAACAAACAAACAAACAAACAAACAACAACAACAAAACCCCTAAGTAATCAAACAATTGGACTGGTGACTGGATAGGCATGTTTTTGGCTTTTCTATCTGTTCCCTCTGAAGTCCAGTGAGTGTTCTTTCCTCTGCCTCTGATCCTGACCAAGCAAGAAGGACTATGCCCAGAGGTCACATGCCTTTGAAGGTTACACGGGTTCCTTGCTCCTCTCTCTGCCTCCTGGTCTCCTGCTACGTGAACATCAGTCACGTGATCATGCTGTCATCCTTCCCTGCATGACAGACTACAACCCACAGCAGCTGTGCGGTCGGTCCATGAGACAAACCCTGGAAAGGCTCTCCGGCGGTGTGAGGCACTTCACAGAGTGAAGGACACCAGGTTTTAATAACCACAGACAGTAAGATCTCATGGTGCACCATGTGACAGAACAAGTGTCACCTGTTTCACAGATGTGGAACACAAGATTCATGGGAATGAAGTGTGCTGACTTACAGGGAATGTGAGTTTAATGTTTGAGCTATATGAAGTTCATTTGCTCCACCCATTTGCAAACCTCAACTCCAGCTTCTGGCTGGGCCCTGTCTGACCCAGAGTGTAGGATGCCCTGATTCTACCCTCCTGAAGCTCCCCACCACCACCCCCCTCCCCCTCCCACCTCTGCGGTTATCTTGTATCATCTTGTAAGATGCTCCTCTCCGCCCAACCCCCACTCCCGGGGGCCTTCTTGTCCTTAAAACAGCCCCTGCTGTAATGTCTAACCCCCTGAGCAGTGTTCCCATTCTGCTTAGCTTACCTCCAGCAAACTCCCACTCGCTGCAAAGCTCAGCACTGAGGACTGCTTTACTTGCTTCTGCCTGGTTCGGTTTTCCTTGAGCCGGCTGTGAAATGTTCTTCTACCTGAAGTTCATCACTGGAGACCCCAGCTGTGGGCAAAGATCTCTACAAGCCACAGGTATTCCCAGCGATTTGCATTGGTGTAGACAAGGATGGATGAAGACCTTGAGTCATGGTTTAATGTGAACCATCTACTATGGGCTCATAGGCTGAATGTGTGTACCCCAGGTGACAGCACAATTTGGGGAGGCTTTTAGGAAGTGAGGATAGATGGAGGAGGTAGGAAACTGGGGTGTATCTTTGAAGGTTACATGGGTTTCTTGTTTCTTCCTCTGCCTCCTGGTCTCCTGCTATGTGAGCATCAGTCAAGTGATACCCATACCACCCTTCCCTGCATGACAGACTAGAACCCTCCGCAACCTTGAGCTGAGGTCAGCGTTTCCTCCCTTACGATGCTGCTTCAGTCCAGTATTTTGGCTATAGTGCTTTATGCCTCCTTCCCAGGCAAACATCCCACCTGGTTTAGATGGTGATCATGCAAAGGAAAGAATGGTCCCCAAAATATCAAGGAGAAAACCTGGAGCTGGTGGTTCCTAGGTGCATTTGCCGCTGCTGGGGAGCGATGGAATGAGCCTTCCACACACCAGGCACTTTGCTGACCCAGTTACAACAATCACACATGATGAGACCGGACATGAAGCATCAGGTGATTCAGAAATGAATTAAGTAATCAAGACTACATTACATGCATCCTGGAGCAGAGGGACATGGTGTCTGCTGACAGTCTAACACAAGGACCGCCCCCACTCTTTGCTTTGACGGAGGTAACAGGCTCAGAGAACTCTCCCCTAAGGACTTGGTGTTTGTGTGAAGGAACACAACTGAATAAGAACAAACCTGGTGTGGAGGTGGGAAAGAATGTTCAGGAGTGGGGGTACATTCTATTCAAAAGTCCTGGGCAGAGGAGGCCTTCATGGAAAATGAGGTAAAAGGAGACAGCTGATAGTGGTGGAGGATGAATAGGTGATGCCTAAGACTTTGTTGGACATGGCCAGGATCTTGGCTTTTAGTCTGAGAGTAACAAGACGTTGCTGAAAGGTGTGAGATCAGGGAGGGGTTGAGGTGACTGACCGGGGAGTTGATCTCTGTCCTTGTGTGGAAAGCACACCTTTAGAGGCCAGGAGAAGCTAGCTGGTGGTCACCAAGTGGAGAAGGTGAGGTGTGCTGGAGCCAGAAGGAAGTGCTGGCTAAGGAAATCCTGAAGGCCACTCTCCTGCTGAGGTTCCCCATCTCTCTGCTTTCTCGGGTGTCAAGAACAACACTGGAAACTGCCCCTCATGCTCACCGGTTTTCATTGGAAGTCACAGAGCCAGGTTGACTTGCCCTCTGACGAGGCAGGAGCTGCCTCCAGCAAGCAGGAAAGAGAAAGGTGATACTTGATCCTGAACGTGGGTCTTTCAAGAATGTTCGATTGAAAGTCGCTCACCTCCAGTGAAACAATGTTTACCCAAAGTAGCAATGCACTCTTGTAGCAAACCTTCTTTGATGTTGGCTATTTCTTTGAACTATGAAGAGCCCCAGTCTTCATCAGGCATCTCCTCAGTCAGCCACCCCTCACCGCTGTCAGCACATCATAGATTAAAGCGTCTGTGCGGGACTCTCTCTCAGCCCTCTTCTGCGCAGGTGAGATAAAAGGCAGCATGAAAGGGGCATAATTTCCCCAAATGGGATGGGGGAGCCAAGGGAGCAGGACCACAGGGCCAGAGCCTACAGCACACAGGGTCCACAGAGGGGGCACAGTGCCTTCCTGCCCCTCAGGGACTGGTATATCCCCAGAGGGAGGTTGAGGCTCAAAGGCTTCTTGCATGGGGCAAGACACAAAATGCTCCAGGCCAACTTTTCAAGGGCATATGCATGATTGCCAATATCTCACCTTATTTGTACACTCATATATAAGCCATAATGAGCTATTTAATTATGATGTGTAAGGCCAGGAGTTAATGAGGGCACAAGTGACAAACTAATGATTTTTTTAGCTCTGGGGTAATGAACTTCTGGCCTTACCTAACACTGAGCTGGTAATCAGATTACTTTAAAATTAATCTTTGAGCCCAAGGGTGTCTATGGCACTTTGTCTCTGTCCATTCTGCATGGAGGATGGAGGGAGACAGAGTTAGGAATGAGACAGACAGCATTCACTAAACACCTTGTGGGGTGGAGAGGATGGACAGACAGCCTGTGGTGGAGAATGGCCCAACAGCCCTGTACGAAATCATTTCTGACACCAGAGAGAAGCCTGCGGCTATTAGCAAGTAACTTACTACCTCACGGATAGAGTGTGGGCCTCAGATCTTACACAGGCCTGCGTGGCTGCACTGCCCCGCCTAGCGGGTTACAGTCCGGCATTGTGGAGAAGTCACTGCAGGAACCTGGAATTGCCATGTATATCCTCAATCAAGAGCAGAGAGAATGCGTGCATGCTCTTATACAGGCCAGGACACAAACCCAGCTAATAGTCTTCCCATACTGATTTAGACAATCAGGGTAACACCAAACCCCCCCCCCCACACACACACACCTGCTATGAGGAGCTGCTAGGAGGCCAGCAACCACAGTTTGTGAGGCTGTGCCAACTTGGGGTGTCTTCCTCAGTTCTGTGTCTGCAGACTCACTGGTAACCACAGGCTCGCTGGGGTGCTGAACAGACAGAGATGACCACCCAGGCTTGGCACTGTGGGGTCACGTGAGTGGGAGCTCAGTGAGCAAGATCCAGGCTAGCTCTTCGGGTGTCGGGATGGTCAGGTGACAGGCAGTCAATTGCTTGAATGGAAGAGAAGATTTAGGGACTGTGAATGCGGTCCTCGGAGTCCAGGGAAGTTAAGAGTTACCCGGATATAATTTTTTTCTGGGGACTTCTGGACACTGTGGCATAATACTCAGCTTAGCTAGAGCTCTGGAGAGAGCAAAGTGTTGGTGACTGAGGGGAAGGAGTGGCTAATAGGAAGTCAGAGAAGGGAGGTAAGGGAGGTGCTGGAGCAGTTGGCCAGATCAGAAGGGGCTCTGTACACACCACAGTCCAGGCTCATCCAGGGCAGAGAAGCCACCCAGGGAAGGAACCCTACAGGCTCCACCCTTGTTGCAGTGGGTTCTCCTCTGCACTGAACTCAGGACATCTCCTGAAGTGGGAACTTCTAGTTCTTTGGAAAGTTAGTTATGCCAAATGATGTTCTTCTGAGGCCCACAGGTGAAAGGACG